>CM076575.1:1584698206-1584816021 GCA_034641835.2 Pinus albicaulis | reverse complement strand
ACTCATGTCTTTTGTGATCTCATATTAGTCCTTTAGAGATGGAAGCACTTGGCATGGATGGCAATCAAATAATCACATAGGATAACCTTAACCTCACATTGCATCTTTTTGGATTGATTCCAAGACAACAGAGTAACTGGTCATTAACGATAATTTCAGTCTTATAAGTGTGCATTGTGAGGACCTCCAGCTTTAGGATGCTGTCCCCTATTTAATCTGGAGAATAGAACATCCTGAGAACAGACAGAGTTGACAGTCCAACCTCATAACTTTTTCCCCATCATAGCTAGTAGTAAGAAGAACATGTTGAGTTCCCACTTATATCATGTGTTTTTCAAAAATGCTGCAAAAAAATGACAGTAGTCTAACAAAATGACAAGAAATTAGAAATTAGTTCATAATTCTGTCATAATTATGCAGAGTGCCTGGTCTACATTTTTTAAGGTTGTTTACGTTTATTATCTTACTTGAATCTTTTCTTTGTATGTTCATTCTCAAAGAAGCAAAAGAAATAATTGAAATGCACATTCTACGCAAAAACAATGTTCTGTCACGAAAGGGTAAAATGGGGCCCAGAACTACAATGAAATTCATTAAAAGAACCTCTGAATAAGAACACATTGTCAGGTGTAAAGCATTTTCCAAAACAACTTGAGATATGCCAAAGCTCAAGTTACACCCAGTGTTGACATATAATTAACTTTTCTGGTAATTCTGCAGAATGAATATATAAATATATATGTATCAGTCACTTGGACTATGACATCTATCTTACTCTCATGCCTTTTCCATGTGCTTCAGAGACACAAGAAAATTGATAAACAAGACGAAGAGAATGCAAATATACATTATATCCAGAAATATTAATGCCTCCCAAAAAACCACGAATAGCACCAAGAAAATAAAAAATGCTTGATAGCTCATAAAGTGCTTGCAAAAGGTCAACCTTGTCATAAGGATCAAAATTTTTTTCTCTGGTAAATGAAGCTATTTTGCCTGAAAGAAACTACCAAAATGTTTTTTTGTTGGTCAGCTTGAATGGTGAATGATTCGTCTTACTGTTTAATAAATAAAAGAAGACATATGAATGTCAAGTCCTTTCAGCACCTTCACACTATTAAAACAGTTTTCTCTTTAAAAATTAATGTAAATTAACTTAATATGAACTTTAATTTTATAAAATAAATCAAATAAACAGAAATCACATTCCTTGTTTCCATAGAGACTGCAAGGAACTCAGCAGGTAGATTGACACATTGTCTAATCAGCGAACATTACATTTTTTTTCATTTCTTACAACACAAACAGCTCTAGAAGATCAATTGGCTTTGGTGCAAAACGGAGGTAGGTATACTGTTAACCTTGAAATGATTTCCTGATTACGCTAGAGATAAGTTCCCTACAGGAATAGAACGTTTCACCAATTTTGCCCAAGATTCATTTGTCTCCGCAATTACCTTGAGTGCATACTCCTGCTTGAGTTCAAAACAAGAAAACCAAGATATAAAATAAGCAAGTTGAAGAAAATGAAGCATCAAATCATATATTTTAACAACCACTATTCTAGTTGCCAAAATATTGCAGTATCTGAGGCATATCAACAATAACATACAACAGCAATATAATTCTCATCAGGAATTATAAGGTTGCTTACAGAAGTATTAAGTACAGCAGAGAGTATGACTGCCAGAAACACAAAATTCAACTTCTGAATCCAAATTAGTTGTTTAGTAAACTAACTTGGCAAAGAAGAAAGCTCTGAGAATTGGAGCCTCCCTGCATGTCAAGCAGATGTATACCACCTACCTTGTACTCTGATAACTACTCGTCCTTTATTTTCTATGTCCACTATTCCTGCCAGGAGTCTATGAAAGGAATGAAACTGTTTGTTGGCACCCAGTAATATTGCCTTGCCCTATGAACATTCTAACCAGTAATAGAATTATCACAGAAATAGGATCATAAACCAGAAGGAACACTGCTACCTGAATTGTTAAAAAAATGCAAGAAAATAAAGACAAATGCAGATATCAAAATATACTTCTGCCCTCCAACTAGAGTATGGAAAACAAAAACTTGAAATGTTAAAACATTGTGTCTATGTGACAGGCTACAGAAAAACTAAGTTCAAAAATTTCTATCAATTAAAGCCACACCACACACAAGAAGAAATGACAAGATGACTCAGTCTCTTATTGTGAACAAATATAATGAACAATGAATCTGACTGAAATGATAAAGGCAAAGAAAGGTCCATAGGGATGGAATGAACAGAAATATCTAAATAAACATCGCGTAAATAATAGCTAAGTTACCAGGATTTCAATATGGATCCGCCAACCTTTTGAAAAAGCCAGGATCCAGATACAGTGAGCAAATGGTAAGTACAAACAATATAAATATGCTATTATAATATATATATATATATATATTGAAATTAGATATACACTAATGATCTAACACCAAAGCCAATGGGTCCACAAGAAATTAAAGTTTTTTAAAATGCATGATCCATATATAAGGCCAAATACAGTTTTATTTCTATATTCTACTTGTGTAATCATACACACTGCAAAATAGGTAATGTGACAGTTACCCACCAAAAAGTGGGTCATCCTTGGATAGCCAGCCAAACAGCACGCCTATTTGATCAGCACATAACATGATGCTAGGATCTTCAACTTCTTGCTCGGGTCAGATTTCTCTCTCCTATCCGGCATTTCTTCTTGAAGAAGATGGGTCATCCATCCGCAAGTAATTTAACCATTTTGCAAGCATGTGCTTTCACTTAATGTTATGGGCATACTACTATGGATCAAGGAGAAAACTGGGTAGTTGACCGACCTTGAGTGTATTCTTGTTCCCTCACTTCACTTGGGAGGTTAGCCTTTGACTCTAGTCCAGTGAGACCTCCTCTGAGGCCTTGGAATTCTAGGAAGGGAACTACTAAGGAGGCTCTCATTGAAGTAGCATGTCCAAGATATTCCATACGTATCACATTCCATCTCTCCCATTTTTCATCTCCATTCTCTGGGCTAGTGGTCATTGGTCATGGGGATTGACACCCTTTCATCCTCATCCTTGATGTTGGGGCCTGGGGTGGAAAACTTTTCCCTGGAGGTTGATGCAGCTAAAAGAAAGGTAAAAGCATAAGAAAGTCACCATGAAAGAAAAATATAAAATGCAAAAGATGATTGGGACATTTGATTAGCACGTGAGAAAAAGCCTAGCATGAGTTCTAGCACATGATGCTTCATCTATTAAAAGATACTCCTATATTGTCCCAACCCTAATGAGCAATAAATTGACTCATCATTAAGGGGTATTAAATGCAAAATCTCAAAAAGCAAGCTTGGGCTTCTAAGCTATGCACCCAAATCAAAGCAAATCACAAAGAAGTAAGAGACACACCAAAGAGGTGGAAAAAGCAAGTCGAGGAAAAGGGTTACTCATGTCTTCATGATTGCTCCTTCCTTACATCTATGCATTCAAGATGTTGGACCTCCATTAACTAGCCACTTGGCTCCTTTCCCTAATGTCATTACCACTTCACTGCCACCATTCTCACACACACCTATGAATTGATGGACTAACTTGGAACATGTCACTTCCACTTAGGGGCTAGTAACACCTAATAGAGTTATCCAACAAACCATCGCTAACATAAGGAGCTAACCTATTTACGAGACTTGATCTAGTTAGACATTTGAAGGTGAGCTTTGTGTGAGATATTATTGTGACCCCAACATTAGGTATTGTCCACTATGATGCATTTATGGTTATTGTCCCTAATGACTGGTGATTTTCACTTGATCTTGAGAGGGTTTTTCCAGGCGGTATTATCAAAATAGTAGAGACCTTTGCAGACATGAATATTACTCCATCCAGCAACACACCAGAGGTTGTACTACCCATTCCAAAGAGCAGATATGACCTTGTTGATGCATTGTTGCCCACCCAAATCAAAGCATTGGACTACTTGATGATTCCACACGGTACTTGACACTCTGAGGCAACCCCAGATGTTGAAATGATGATCCTATGAATCTTTGCACTAGAGATATTGGTATGCCCAATGGACCCAAGAGGCCCCCACACTGGCCTTGACACTATTTGATTGGCATTGTTTGTGTCGAACCCTAGATGATGATGGTTATCATTGAGATGACAAGGGAGGGCTTGCACATCACTTTTAGGCCCCAATGTTTGAGTAGAAGACTACCATGTCACCCCTCTTGTCTTCTATGCTGAATTTTTCAAGACTTTCTAATCTGATGATTACTTCTAATGAGTCTTTAGCCAATTCTTCTTGTGTCACATTTATCATTAAGAAATTACAATAGAAAATCTCAACCATGAAACGATAATGACAATAGGATCACGAAGAGATAGCCAAAAAACACAAGAGACACAAAAAATTTACCATGGGAAAAACCTAACTAGGGAAAAATCCAACAACCTTTTCTTAGATAAATTGTCTAATTCAACAAGAGATACAATTTGATTTCCAATTAGAAACAAGGTCAAACTGACCACAAACATATCCAAGTCAAACTTGTTCAACCAGAGACAAATTCGACCTACTGAGACAGCCTCAGAAATTCAGTTAACCTGACCTCAAAACTAAATCAGCTATGTTTCAGAAGATTTCAGTCTGTTGCCTCAGAAGAATCTTGGTCTACTACCTATGAAGAATCTTGGTTTGTTGCCTCAGAACTCACTCCTCTAAACTCCAACGTGTGAACAAAATATGAGTATAGGTTCCCTGAGGAGGAGGACGAGTAGACTTTATATAGTCATCTCATGGGTCTGAATTGGTGTCATGTAGATTGGCCAACTTGAACTTGTGGAGACATTTAATTTGAATATTAAAAACTCAATTTCCCTCTTTTGAAGTCGACTTGAATTCAAATTTAAATTTCTTTTATTTTGTGGGACAATGCAATTTAGGAATACCGACCGCAACTACTTATTCATTTTATTTTAACTTCTTCAAATGTATCTCATTGTTGAAAAAATTCTCCATCGTAAGAAAAGGTTGAAAGAACTTATGTTGATGAATCCATCCACCTCATGTTCTATTATAGAACCATGTGGAAAGCATGTTGCATTAACATCATGCAAAGGAATCTATTCACCCACTAGACACATCCCCTTTGCAAATGGATCTAGTCACCCACTAGCCAAAAGGCTTTAAGGAATCCCACTAGCCTTTTTGGCCTTCTAGGATCAAGACTAGTCCTCATTCACCAATTATCCAAGTCGTCACTTGGAACCTAGTCAACACCTACGACCTATGGTGAAACTCTGGGCCATTACCATTCTTGCATGTCAATTGTATGGTATTGCAATACCCGATGCTAAAGGCACTCACTCAACCCACCTGGGGAGCACTCTGAACCTTGATGCTCTCTAGGCCATTCTCCCTAGACACATTACATGGCCCCTGGTCAAAACTTTGACCTGTCAATATCCTAACCTAAGGATAATGTTTACCCCTTGATGCTACAACCTCAACACTCCCTTTAACCAAGGGAAGCATTCTCAACCACTCCAAGCTTGTCCCTAAAGTATACAATCTTCACCCTGGGACATGTGAGAATGTTAGCATCCTGCTTCACTATAAAAATGCATTGGAATCTCATTGCTCCCTTTTGTACCATGTCTCGGATATAGTGGTACTCAATGTGCTTTGAGATGTCATCACAGTCGTCTCATGTATCTATTCAAACAATCCTGTGAGTAGCTTCTGAAGCCACATTGCTTCACAACCCCATAAACTAGCTGCAATATACTCGACCTCTACAATGTTGAGTGTGACAAGTATCTACTTCCTTCTCATCCTGAAACATCTTGATGTGCTCTTCCTGTCTTCTGCACTTTCAACCCAATATGTATATTCCTACATCTATACTTCATCCATTGAGACATATCTCAATCCATAACTGATCGTGCCATGCATATATCTCAATACACACCTAAGTCGCGTGCCTTGGCTCAATCATAAACTGGCCGATTTCCTTCACTAGATTCGTTACCGTGGTTGCTTTCCGATCACCCTGATTGGGTGCTCCTCTAAAACAGATCTTGCTGTGGCAATCTTGGCTTCTCCCTTTGCCACTTAGCTTCTTCAGATTAGTTACCATGGGAGTGACCATGGACTGGTTGTCCATCATCCCAACTCTCTAAAGGATTGTGATAATATGCTTCCTTTGACCAAGGACAATCTCACCCGACTTTTGCCACACTTCTAGTCCTAAGAAGTAATGTATCCAACCAAGATCCTTCATCTCGAACTCAAAGTTAAAAAAAAATTAAACGGGTCGATTTCCTTCACTAGATTCGTTACCATGGATGCTTTCCAGTCACCCTGATTGGGTGCTCCCTCTGAAACAAATCTTGTTGTGGAAATCCTGCCTGCTCCCTCTACCACTTAGCTTCTTCAAATTAGTTACCATGGGAGTGGCCATGGACTAGTTGTCCATCATCCTAACTCTTTGAAGCATTGTGATAATATGCTTCCTTTGACCAAGGAAGATCTCATCTGCCTTTTGCCAAACTTCTAGTTCCAAGAAGTAATGTATCCAACCAAGATCCTTCATCTCGAACTCAAAGGTCAACTCCCTTTGACACTAAAGACATTTTTTAGTCAAAAAACAAGTCATGTTGTAACAAGATCCGCCAAGACTCATCAAAGAACCATCAATCTTAGAATTTCATGCCCGAGGTTCGTACAAAGCCTCCTTTACTCTGCAAACATGAGATTCCCTCTTATGTACCTCAAAGCCCTGAGGTAGCTCTATGTACACTTCTTCCTCAATTACCTCATTGAGGAAAAGCAATCTTTATATCCATCTGATGTAATCTCCAATCCATGACAGAACAAATAGAAATAATAATTCTAATAGAAGCATACCTGGCAGTTGGAGCAAATGTCACTTCATGGTTCTCTCCTCTTTCTAGGAGAACCCTATCTAATCTCACTTTGCACTTCTCTATATTTCCATCTACCACATACTTCATCTTGAAGATCTACTTGAAAGTCACCACTGACTTCTCTTTAGCACAATTTCCTTCATCATGCCATCCTTCAAACTTGTTGGCCTGCTTGCTCCCTCTGAACTACGAACTCTTTCGGTCATCAAGTACAACTATAGATGTCAATACAAATTCTCCCTCTTGAACACAGTTCACTTTAGGAGAATACCCTTGCCACAAAATTTTCTTCGTTCTTCCAATGCTTTCATCTGCTGCCAAAGCCTTGGTTGTGAAAATTCCGAGATCCCAGATCTAAGAATCCCTATTGTAACAAGCTAAATTACTTCTCCTACTTGCAAATCTGATTTAAACAAGTTATTTAAAATTACTTCTTAAAATATCAAAGCAGTTACTAAAGCAGCCTTCACCAATTAAAATACATTTGTGAAATAAAAAAACTGAGCAAGAAAATTAATGCAAACACATGACACCGTTATTTTTGGACAAATGTCCCCAGAAAAACCCAATGCAATAAAACCGGTGCAGCAAATATGAGGATTTATATATTATGCAGTAATTTTCTGAATACAAATCTGGGATGCCTTTTTGGCACTCCCTGCAGAGAATATGACTGACAGAGTTAGTTAGACAAATCTCACACTGAAATTTGGAAACCCGACTGACCAACAAACCTCGGACGTCAAGCCCTCCACTGTGTTGTGCAGTCACTGAGCAGCCTCTGCGTCACTCTGTGTGGGGACTGCGTGGCTTATGCATAGTTGGTCTTCGGTTGGCTGGATCTGCCCTTCCGGCCCCTTCCGGTCTCACACCCCGGCTTTCCGACACTGGATCTAGCTGACCCTCAACTGAATTACAGATTCCCTCAAGGTTGCAGCGCTGCCTCTACGTAGCTGCTACATTGTCTCTGCTCTCTGTCTTCTCCGTGATGTATTCACGGCTCAGGAAAATCTCCAACCAAAATTACTCTGCCCCTCACTGCAATCAAGAATCACTTAGATCTTATTTTCGTCTGAGCACTGCTCCGTCACAAAAAATTGATCTCTAGATCCTCTCTGTGTAATTTACAAATGACTCTCAAGTCTTCCTTTATAGCCTTCTCGTTGACAAATCAACAGCCGAGATTAGATCTCTAATCAACGGCTAAGATTATATTAGACTTGATCTACTTTATCTAGAAGATCCACCCACAGTTTACATTAATACTAATTAATTAGTTTAATTTCCTAAGTTAAATTTAGGGTCCTCATTAAAAATAATTAATTTCTCTTATAAAATTGTTTCTGGGTGCATTTTCCCAAAACGATTTATGGGTTATCTATAATGCATTTATCTAAGCCTCTCCACAAAATTTGGGCCTTAGAGCACATCTGATGCTACCAAAAATCAACATTAAAAGTCTTCACGATGTACCTGTAATCCTCACTAGGAGGTCATGGAAGAAACAATTATAACCAAGCAAAAGATATAAAGACAAAAGGCTATCTACTAGTAAAACAATAATAATCAAGGAAGAGAGATATAAAGTACTTATCTGTTGATGATTTTAGGGAATTGTCAACTCCCTGTTGATCTTTGCCTTCTTGCAGAAATGATCGAAATCTATCTGCAAACTCATTATCCTCGTCCTCATCATCCGCATGTTGTTTTCCTTTCCTTTCCTTTCTGGCATGAGCTAGGGTTTCTTTGTCTAGCTCTATGGTTTTATCCACAAACCCTAAGGCTTTCTTATCCAAGCCTTCTAGTCTGCTAGGGCTTATAAACACTAAGACTTCCAAATACAAACTTTGCCATAATTGGAATTTGTTGCTTTATAGGTGAAGAACCCTTTCTCCTCTAGTTCAATCTGTAACATTAAGGGCCAAGAAATGACACCCTGGCGCCAGCAATGTATCTTAGCCAATACAATCATAACCTCAATAGTACAATACTAGCAACATATGCAAGGCATCTTCTGCACACTTAACAAGGGCCTCTGCAATAGTCATGTTCATTCAGAAATGAACAAATGTTCTTGTCAGCATTCATATTGCTATTGTGGGCATCAATTGTTGGTTCTCAAACCATAGTGAACTCTAACAGAGATTTGATGCCACACTTCAATCTTTTAACACATATAGCCTTGGCATAACATCAAGAATACAACCTGGTCAAGTGAATCATAAGAATTTTTGCCACTGATTCTACCCTGCAAGAAGGAAATATTGATGGCTCTGCATACTTCTTCCTTGCAACTAAGTCAATAGGTATTGTTCTACAGTTTCACAAACCCTTAATCAAGTCTTATCCTTCAAGTCTTCTAGGGTTTTACAAAACCCTAAGTCTATCAGCTCTTCCAAGAATAAGAGAGCCTTTCATCACAGCTCTCTTTGGCTCTTTCAAACGGTATATACAAGGCATACTTGTCAAGGACCACATTTCCGCAACATTCTTATTTAAGGTATTATCTTGCCTTATAAAAGATTCAACACAGTTCTTGGAAGCTGCCAAAACAAGCCTACATGTGAGTTCTCATTTGAGCTTAAATTTGCACCTGCAACTCAGATTTCTAGAGTTTTGTTTACCTTTATGTTATCAGTCACTCAAGGAATGCTTCATCTCAGTTATTAATCCAAGCAAATATAGCTTATATTCTGCTTCTTTAACACTGTAAAGAAACAACACTTTCCAGCTTCTACAAAATATTGAATGCAGACTTTGGCTCACAGAAGTTTCAACTCAACAACTTCTAATTTTACTATGCAGGCATAGCATTGCAGCCATGCAACCTTAGCAAAATTGTCTTACACTATCTTAGTTCTATCACTGGATCGACCTTAGATCAATCTGAAACAGTCCTTGGAAATTCCTGACGAATATCCCACCAAAAATTTGGGCTCACGCTGCTCTAGATTTCAAATGTGTCTAATTGAGGAGAGGTTCCAAGTCACATACTCAAGGCAGACCTACATATGCATATCAGGTAATCTTTATAGGGAATGTAGGAGCCATGTATTATGAAATTTCTCAAGGCTCTAGAGTCAATATATAGGAATAAATGATCTCAATTTGATAGCTAAGACTTTGAAACTTTCTTCAGGTTCCTTTTGGATCTAGTTTCCTCATCTTCTATTGAGAAATAGTCAAATTGTTGAATAACTTTATACTTGGGGCTCCTAGGCTAGACCAGCCTTTGGTCCTTTCTTCTAGCCTTGTCTTTCATTATGGTTCCATCATGAGATAAGATCTTTGGTTCGTCTTCATAAGATTATGCTTCCTTCTACTCAGTGAACAGAGGGTCTCAGCCTCCTCTAGGTCTGCAGCCTCCTTCCCCAATTCTGTCCACAACACAGGGCTTATGCGATCCTCATCTTTCTTCTCATCTGAGGCCTTTCTGCCCTCCTGTACTTAGGGCTGAAGCCATTCGGTATGTGACTAAGTCTGAGGCTATTTGGCCCAAATCTAGTGCAATCAATCTCAAACAGGATAGTGGAATAGACTGGCTTCTTCAAGGCTGCTCTTTTACCATAGCTTTGATACCAGGTTTAATTTTTCAAGACTTTCTAATATGATAATTACTTCTAATGATTCTTTAGCCAATCATTCTTGTGTCACATTTATCACTAAGCAATTATGCATAGAAAATATCAACAACAATGACAGTAGGATCGTGAAGAGACAGCCAAACACGAGACAAAAAATTTACCCTAGGAAAGCCCTAACTAGGGAAAAACCTAGCAACCTTTTCTTGGAAAAATTATCCAATTCAACAAGAGATACAATATGATTCCAATTAGAAACAAGGTCAAACTGACCACAAACATGCCCAAGACAAACCTGGTCAACCGGAGACAAATTCGTCTGGCTGAGACAGCCTCAGAAATTCGGTCAACCTGACCTCAGAATTCAGTCAGCTGTGCTTTAGAAGATTTCCATCTGCTGCCTCAGAAGAATATCAGATTGCTACCTCAAATTCATTCTTCTAAACTCCCACGTGTGAACAAAAGATGAGTATAGGTGCCTTGAGGCGGAGGACGAGTAGCCTTTATATATTCATCTCATGAGCCCGAATTGGTGTGTCATGTAGGCTGGCCGACTTGAACTTGTGGAGACAATTAATTTGGATTTCAAAAACTCAATTTCCATCTTTTGAAGCCAACTTGAATTCAAATTTAGACATCTTTTATTTTGTGGGCTAATGCAATTTAGGAATATCGAACGCAGCTCCAAAATTCAACATTCCAAAATCCAACATTCTAGAGTGTGATGTTGGGCACTATGATGATGACTTCTTGGTTTAAAGGCATTCCCATGGACGGGAAGCTACTCTTTAGAGTATGGAGCACTCATTATCCCATTTGACACACACTTGTGGCATTTAGATCTCATTTAGAGGATGGCGTCATAGTTGAGGAGACATTTTTTTCCACATGCGTGGGCTTTTTGGCATCCTTTGTTATGTTTTTGAGCTATGAGGTTGGGTTGTAACCTTTCTCTTGTGGAACACTCAAGGTAAACTTGTAATTAGGGGTTTTACTTGGTATTATTGTAGAAATGAGAGAGATAAGTTTCATGTAAATAGAGACTCTCACCATTTCAACTTTTTATCATCATATATTCTATTCTCTTCTCTCCAACAGGGGTGTGAATTAGTCTTTTTCCCTACAATGGGAAAGATGTGATCTTTTATGATGTGATTTTCCTATGGAGTTGATCTTTTGCATGGAAATGTTATTCTGGGATTGTAAGTTTAATGCTTTATCCTTGATATTTTGCATATTAAATGTATAAAGTAGGGTTTCTATTTTGTGCCATGACTAAATGCTAAATTCATGTTGAAATCTTGCTACATTATTGCATGCAAAATTGTTCCCCTTAAAGCCTATAGGAAAAACCCTAATTCTACATTCCCTATATTTAATTTCTCCCCTCACAAAATAAATAGTTGGGGTTTTCAAAGTGGAAGCCCTAGCCATACCCCATTACTCTATCAAAATCTTTCCCTTGAAATTTAGCCCTAGAAAACTCCATTAAACCCTTGCAGGATAAGGCATTAATCTTTGTTGTTTTGATAATCCATAAAACTTTTTAATTTTCTTCCTTTCCCCATTCCTAGACATCTAGGGTGAGCTGCTAGGGCTTTTCATGGCAATTTTTTGCATAAAAGTGACTTTTTGTTGGATGTTTGTGGCTTATAAATTAGGAATTGCATCTATAAATCATAAAAAGGCAAAATTTAGCATAATGCATGGTTAATCTCCCTTATTTAGGGCTATGTCATCCTTCTTTTGTTGTTCATGCACATTTTTCAGCCATAGAATCAATTTCCTACCCTAACCCTAGTCTCTATTGGAAGGTTTGTGTTCCTTTGTTCTTGATTATCATTGGAAGGACGTTTGATTGTTATATGCCATCGTGCACCTTATTATTTCATACCAATCAAACCCTAACTTACAACAGCCTTATCTTTGGTCTAGGCATGAGTATTTGAACCTTGTTATAGAACATTTAGGCCTTTATAGGCTTTGTGAGTACTCTACACCATATTCTAGACCTCTTATACATCACTTTAAGCCATAGCATTAGAATATCCTTTAGGTGATCTAGGGAAGCCCATAGTATTAAACATTGGTCGGGTCAAACTGGCCGGTAAGACCCTTGGCCGTTCCAAACCGGTTGAAAAACCCGGTCAACCCCTGCCTGTCGCTTGAAATTTCTGGTTAACCAATGTTGACCGGCCAATTTCGTCCTTAATCGGTCAGTCAGCACCTAATTTGTTGTAGGGACACACGCACAGCCAGCAAGGAGGTTTAGGGCTGATTTGGAGGGAAGGAAAGGGTTGTTTCCCTCCAAAAACACCCTGCCCACTCCTTTATAAGCAGGGGTAGCCTCTCCTTTGTCTCACACCATCTCATTTGCAGTTTGTGAGTTTGATTGAGAGCTTGGAGAGTGTTGAGTGTTTGTTGGAGCAATGATCTTGGAGGCTTGGAGTTGGAGTTGGAGCTATCTTGGAGATAGTTTGGAGCTGTAAATAGAGTTGACATCTTCAAGAGGACGCTAAGGAAGCTAGTTTGCATTGCCAGGTAAGGATCTTCACTTGAAAAATCCATCATTTCATTGTTGTTCATGTATTTATTTTCTCATGTGTTTAGCTATGCTATTGCTCTCAAATCTCTAGTCCTATACTATCAAATTTTGTATGTTTGAATGTGCATTTTGTTTCGTAAATTTAGCATTGGTTGTCCATTTATCTTAGCTGCAATTTTTTTTAAATGGCAGATTTATTTCCAAATTTCAATTATTTCAAGTCAAGATGGCTCCAAAAACCAAGGACAGTGCCCATTGTGATGTGGTTGATGGAAAGATGATATGCAAATTTTGTGAAAAATGTATTGGAGGTGGGGGTATTCTTAGATTGAAACAACACTTGGCTGGGATAAGAGGGCAAGTAAAGCCATGTGATGCACCTAATGAAGTGATAGGTCCGGTTAGGGCAAACTACCTTGCCAAGTTTGAAAAGTTTGAGACTAAGGCTAGGGAGAAGGCCATCCAAGATGAAATTGCAAGGAAGAGGGAACTAATACAAATGATGAGAGAGAGTGGGTATGATGATTATGAGATTCAAGACTCCACTTCTATCCCTTCCACCAATGACCCCTTTCACTATGTTCCTCCTGTTGGCCAAAAATCAAAACCAACAAAGAGACCCAACCTCCGGAGTTATTTCTCATCCACTGCTAATCCCACAACCACTTCCTCCCAGCCAAGTCGTCAACCCACTTTGGATCAACATTGGAAAAAACAATGCAAAGAAACTTCTTATTAGTACATTGCTAGATGGTGGTATGATGCAGATATCCCATTTAATGTTGCTCGCTCACCTTATTACCAAGCTATGTGGGACTCTGTTTTAGCTACAGGAAAGGGCTTCAAAGGCCCTACTGTGCATGACTTGAGGGGATCTCTTTTGCAACAAGAGATTTGTAATATTGATGAGTATTTCGCTGACTATAAAGAGTCATGGCTCAAAACAGGTTGTTCCATCATGTCAGATGGATGGATTGATGGAAAGAACCGCACTATCATTAACTTCCTTGTTTCTTGCCCTCAAGGAACAATGTTTTTGAGATCAGTTGATGCATCTGATTAAGAGAAGGATGTAACCCTTCTATTTGAGCTTTTGGATGAGATTATTTAGGAAGTGGGGGAGCAGAATGTTGTGCAGGTCATCACCGATAATGCCTCAAACTATGTTCTTGTTGGAAAGATGCTTGAGTCCAAGTATAATACCATATTTTGGACTCCATGTGCTGCACATTGCATAGGCAAAGTGGAGTGGGTAAAAAACACTGTATAGCATGGCAAGTGCATTACAAAATACATTTACAACCACTCATGGGTATTGAGCCTAATGAGGAAAACACTGGGATCAAAGAGCTTGTTAGGCCTGCAATTACGAGATTTGCAACTCACTTCCTCACGTTGCAATGTCTCAATTCTCAACAGAGAAACCTGCAAAAAATGTTTTCTTCTGATGATTGGACTGAACTCGGTGGGCTCGTAGGCAAGATGGAAAAGACACCAAAAAGAAAGTCTTTGACAATTATTTTTGGAAAAGGTCTTCAGAGCTGGTAAAAATTACTAAACCCCTTGTTATGGTGCTAAGGATGGTGGATGGGGAGAAGATGGCAATGGGATATATTTATGAGGTTATGGATCAGGCAAAGGAGCAGATATAGGTAGTTTACAGGGACAGGTTAGCTAAATATGGTCGAATATGGGAGATCATTGATAACAGATGGAACAATCAACTCCATCGTCCTATACATGCAGCTGGGTATTTTTTAAACCCAAAGTATCATTATAAAGCTCGGCTAGGAGATCAGCAGGATGGGGAGGTCAGATCTAGATTGATTGATTGCTTGGAGTGCATGGTCCCTATCCGTGCAGAACTTTTGGAAACACATAAACAACTTACTCTTTTCAATATGGCAATTGGTACCTTTGGAAAGAACTTGGCGAAAATGGCAAGAGATGTGGATCAACCAGGTAAGCAATTCCAATTTGTTTTTCTTTTCAAGTTAAATTGTTTGTAAATAAGTAATGAAATGAACTATGTTACCAATTAATGTCTTTTTATTTGCAGCACATTGGTGGGAGTCATTTGGAGGCCAATGTCCTCAATTGCAAAAGTTTGCAATTAGAATCCTCAAGCCAAACTTGCAGTGCTTCAAGTTGTGAGCGCAATTGGTCTGTTTTTGAGCGCATACACACAAAGAAGAGAAACCATTTGGAACAGAAACGGTTAAATGATCTTGTGTTTGTGCAATACAACCTTCGCTTGAGGCTAAACCAACTGATGAACAAAACACTCGATCTAGATCCCATTGTGTTGGATGATATTGATCCAACATCAGAATGGGTGGAGGAGACTGAAGATCCAGTGTTTGAGGCAAATTTTGATTTTGATGTAGCATTAGCGGGGGGTCAATTTGAAGCAGATTTGGTGGTGCCATCAGACAGAGACCCAGGATTGGTAGCTGCATCAAGGAAAGGCAAACAACCAATGGAAGGCACTAGTCATGCTGCTCGAGTAACTCGTGCTTCCATTAGGTCCACTTCTATTGTTATTGGTGGCAGTGGTATTGAGGTTGCAAATGAGCCTGAGGCTGAGGCATCCTCAGACTCTGATTCAGATGATGTCTATGCAACTGCCGATGTTGATCCTTTGTCTAGTAGTGGTGATGAATTTGATGATTGATCATGATTCATGTGTAGCCTTGTATTAGGCCAATGGCCTCATAGCTTGTAGCATTGTTTTTGGACTTTATGGGCCATTTGGAGCCTCATTGCTTATGTATTTTTCGATGATATGTATTGCACTCGATGCCATTTTGATATATTCACTTTTGCATGGTATATAAATGAGCAAACTTTGCATATTTTGTCTCTATTGGCTTGGAATCATGGTTGCAAATCTTAAAAATAGTTTTCTTTATTAAAAAATAATTATTTCATGTATTTTTTTAAAAACCGATTCATTTAGACCTGACCAGTACTGGTTAGACTGGTTCCGGTCCAGTTACCGGTTCATTAGGTCCACCAGTCTGGTCACCGGTTCCGGTTTTTAATACTATGGGGAAGCCTCCCTTGTGCTTCAATACCACTAAGGAGTAGGAGAAAGGTTGTTGAAGTGACAATGGCAACCCTTTCTCTTGTTGCCATAAGATTTGGCCCCACCCAGTGAGGCACTGGACCTACTATATTTTGCAGCAACAGTGACTAAGATTTTAAAATCATATTAAATTGTTTTGTTCACATAATTAATTATTAATAACTATTATAATTTATACACTTGTAGTCTTAAGAAGGTTTGTGACAATGTATATTGAAGCATAGTATTCAAAATCGGTCGGTTCAATTCCACGGAAAAGAAAAAAAACGTTGTTGTTGTTGAGGAGTCGGCACGCGATCCTAATCACTCCCCTGAGACTGCTCCGCAGCCATGGCACTAGGAGGGGGCCCCAAGATCGATTCCTCACTTCCACCTGAGCTCTCAGCCTTCAAGAAGTTGGTGGCAAGTTGCTCCAAACGCCCAACAAACGAAAACCAGCAAAAATTTGTTAAAAGAACGGCTACTATCCCATCAGTGGACCTCCCGATTGATGAGCCTTGCAAATCAGCCCTAAATCTTGCAGAAAGAAGGCTCATTGGTCAGTTCATTGGGCTCTAGCCCTCGCCCAAAGCTGTCGAAGCTTGGATCCAAAGAAACTGGTCTCCCCTCATCAAAGAAGGAATCAAAAGCTTCCTTGTAGGTAAGGGTTTCTTTGTCTTCGTCTTTGAAGCAACAGAAGATAGGAATCTGATCTTCCGCAATGGCTCGTATTTCATGGGGCCTCAGGGCCTATATCTGAATCAATGGACCCTTGATTTTGATCCAAGTCAAGATGTTCCCTCAGCAGTTCCGATCTGGATGTGTTTGCCCCACCTCCCTCTTCACTGCTGGAACCCTAAATCCTTAGAAACTATTGGAAACAAATTGGGGAAATACATAGACAGAGTAGAAAAGAAAGATCAATACTCTTGTGCAAGAATTTGTATAGAAGTTGACTTGGAAGAAGGCCTTCCTGAGGCTATCGAACTCAAGGTAGCGGATTGGTCTCACATCCAAGAGCTAGATTATGAAAATCTCCCATTTAAGTGCAGGTATTGCCATGAATATGGGCATTTTACCAAATATTGTAAAAAGAAAACAGTGGAAGAGACAGAAAACTCAAAGGAGGAACAATGGACACAGGTTCAGAAAGCTGCTCCTAACAAACAGAACAACAAAACAAAAGGGAAAAGCAAGCCAGCTAGATTTGCCGCACCTACCTCAGTGGTGCAAGGGGCGGAGCCTCTAGGCCCTACAACAACAGCTGCAAACACCAACCCTTTTGAAACCCTAAGTACTCCTGAAGAACAAATAGCTCCAACAGAAGATGCAGTGGAGGAAACGCAGCCTAAACCAACAGCAGAAGAGGAAAGACAGGAAGATGTCATCCCAATACAAACTGGATCTCCCAAAGGAGCAACCACCTCCCCATCCTATGCAAAAATGACAAGAAAGAAGCCCCCATAATCCTCTGGATCTTCAGAAGAAGAAACTTTCGAGAGGCCCATCAAAAGAGTCGGGAGAAAGTCTCATAGAGAGGCAAGAGAAGAAGAGGTCGAGAAGCAAAAAATGTAGGGTAGTCAATCCACGATTGAGATGTCTATAGGCAAAAATACTAGACCCAGGCCTCACAAAGGCCATCCCTCTGCAAGTAAATAATGCGTATAATCTCTTGGAACTGCAGAGGTCTGGGGAATCCCACAAAAGCGGAAGTTGTGAAGAACCTCATAAAATCTGAATCCCCCGAGACCCTCTTGCTCCAAGAGACCAAAATAGAAGGGTCTGCCCTTCTGGACCTAAGTAAAGACAAATGGAAAAAAAGAGTTGGGAAAGCAGTAAGTGCCAGGGGAACCTATGGAGGCCTTGCCACTCTCTGGGAGGATGAAAAGTTTCTTCTTGTTAGCTCCTTCGAAACGCAGCATTGGATCTACACCGAACTCCAGCATCTTGCAAGTAATACGTCCCTTACCATCTTTAATCTTTATGTGTCGGTGTTATATGAGGAAAAAAAGGACTGCTGGCTTACTCTTTTAGACTTTTTAGAAGCCTACTCACCTAAGAATTTAATCCTTGTTGGAGATTTCAATCTTGTCCTCGATCAAAAGGAGAAAAAAGGAGGTGACAGTAGCAAGGACCGCATCCTTCCTCTTGTAGAAGACTTGATCCATGATTGGGATTTATTGGATATCAAACCCAAATCTAGACTCTATACATGGTCAAATAATAGAGTTGCATATTTCTGCTAGGTTTGACAGATTTCAGATACAATGCACCCTCCTCTCCGAGCAAAAGATAATCATCTCCAAAATCCTGCCCAAAATGACATCAGATCACAAACCCATCTTGTTGTAGATTGAAGAAGCGGAAAACCTTGGACCCATCCCTTTCAGATTTAGCCCTCAATGGACAGAAAGAGAAGGTTTTATGGAGACAATCATAAAAGCTTGGTCCAAGCTAGTCATTAGGTCGGCTAGCTATGTTTGGGAGCAAAAACTCAAGGCCACCAAAACTGCTTTGAAGGAGTGGTTAAAAAAACCCACATGCACTCCAACTAGCCTTAGAAAGAAGGCCTCCGAGAGTCTATTAGATACGCAAATGGAAATGGAACAATAGGAAATCACCTACTCCGATTTGCAGCGTGAGCAATCTGCCCAACAAAGCACTCTTCACGCCTTCAAATTGGAGGAGGAGACTTTAAGACTAAAATCTCGAAACCTCTGGCTAAAATCGGGAGACAAAAACTCTGCATACTTCCACAAGCAAATCAAAACTCGACTCTTGAGAAATCACATAGCAGAAATAACTACTTCAGAGGAGGCAGTGCATAAAGGAATAACAGAGATTCGTGAGGTAGCTACCTCACACTTCCAGCAGTTATACATGGAAAATGGATCAGACTTTGAAGAAGAAAGTGTTGAATACTTTTCTCACATTCCAAGTCTGATAAAGGAGGAGGATAACTCCAACCTTCTGAAGCCCTTCTCGGAAGAGGAAATAAGTAGTGTCATATGGATGATGGAACTAGACAAAGCTCCTAGGCCTGATGGATTCACTATACACTTCTACAGAATATGCTGGAATATTATAAACATTGATCTTATTCGGATGATAAAGGGTTTTCAACAGAAAGCCAAAGTTGGTGGCAGCACCAACTCCACTTTCCTTGCACTTATCCCGAAAGAGGTGAGCCCTACCTCGTTTGACCGCTTCAGGCCTATTTCGCTCTGCAATGCATCATACAAGATCCTTTCTAAGCTTCCGGTGAATAGAATCAAGCCTCTTCTGGGTAAACTCATCTCTAGCAGTCAAAGTGGGTTTTTCAAAGGAAGGCACATTCTAGACAATGTGGCCCTGGTGCAGGAAACCATTCACTCAAGCCTCCATCGTCACAAGAAAGGAATGATAATCAAGCTAGATATGGCAAACACTTTCGACTGGGTAAGACATTCTTTCCTTCTCCAAGTCCTTGTTGCTTTTGGTTTTAGCTCTGAGTTTATTAGGCTAATTAAAGCTTGTATTGGAGAGTTGTGAATTGCTCCCTTGGTCAACGGTAGGCCTGCCAGTTAATTCAAAACCACAAGGGGCATTAGACAGGGTTGTCCTCTTTCCCCCTTCTTGTATATTTTGATGGCAGATTCCCTTAGCAAGAAGCTGAATGAAGAAAAGATTAATGGGACTCTCCCTGGCATTAGGGCGGTGGGAGGCACTGATCCAATAAACCATGTCTTTTTTGTTGATGATTCAATTCTTCTAGGCAGAGCCTCATTAAAAATTGCAAGGGCATTTAAGAAAACTATTCAAAGCTTCTGCAGAGTCTCTGGAGCTTTGGTCAACAGAAGGAAAAGTGCAGTGTATGGTTGGGAGATCGATCAGCAAGCCATGAACCGAATTGCATAAGTTCTTGGATATGTGGGCTATGCAAGATGGGATAAAATCAATTACCTTGGTCTGCCTCTGTCCCTGGGCATCAACAAGGCTCTCCATTGGGCCGAGATACTTAGCAAAATAAAGGCAAAAATAAAAGTATGGGGCGGACAATGGCTCACCACAGTTGGGAAGCTCATACTGGTTAATTATGTTCTTCCCTCCCTCCCATTATATCAAGAAACCTTCTTACTGGCTCCAAAATCGATTACAAATCAGCTTTCCAAGATGTTAAGAAACTTCTTGTGGCAAGGAGGTAAGGGAAATCAAAACAAATTTCATTTGGTAAATTGGGACATTGTGAAAAAACCTCTTTTAGATGGATGTATGCAAGTAGGAGATTCTGGTCTGGCCAACTTGGCATTGGGTGGCAAGATGCTATGGAAAAAATTTTCGAATCACAGACACTCAGTCAATCAAGTTTTCATCAAAAAATATATGCATGGCCTCACTCTGCAAGATGTGGAGAAAGGAACAGCAACCAAAGGAACAGCTCTATGGAAACTCTGCACTCACAATTGGGAGTTTTACAAGGAACAACTATACATAATTCCGGGAAATGGGAAGATCATCAACCTTTGGGAAGACAAAATTATGGGACTACAATCTCTAAACAATGTCCAGGAAATCGCAAAGCTGCGTGACTGGCTAATCAGTCTTGGCATCAAAAAACTAGAAGACATATGTTGCTGGGACGATGAGGTAATTGGCTGGATTGGAATATTCCAAGTCCTCCTGAACAGATGTGGCATCAAGTTCCCCTTCCCCTTGCGAATTTGGCTAGGCTGGCTCCAATACAGCGCAACTCAAAAGACAAATGGGAATGGGGGAAATCAGAGTTTACACAGTTGTCCAAGGATTCGCAGCTCTCCAGCGCAGCAATCCTTTGCACAATCCTTCAATTTGGAAACAGATTTGGGACCCAGTTGGACTCCCCAAGGTTAATTTTTTTGCTTGGCTCCTCATTCGTAATCGTGTTTTAACAGGGGAAAATCTGGCAAAAAGAGGAATCATTGGGCCTCATAGATGCTCGCTCTGCTGCGAAGCGGTGGAGACTATGGAGCATTTGTTTCTTGACTGTGTGCATGCCCAAGAAGTGTGGGTGAAGGCGTTGCATGGGCTAGATGCACAATCCCCATCGCAGATCTCGACCACCAGCCTCTTCATCACTTGGCCCGGATGCTCTCCCCATGATCTAAATCGAAAATCTCTTTGGTTTAACATCTAGCATGTCATCCCCAAATTTGTCTAGTGGGTAATTTGGTTGGCAAGGAATGAAGCAATCTTCAACAGCAAACTATATTCCCCAACTGTTGCTGCAGCCAAAGCAAAAGCCTTGCTAATCGAGAATTTGGTAAACCTTCCCCACAAGTCAAGCACTGATCTCTCTCTAGATGTAATTAGTTGGATAGGCATACCTTTGAAGACAGCCTCTCGAACCAAGACTCTCTCTAGACCATGCTACAACCCAGAATGGAGACTTCGAACCCCAGAGCTTGAATTTAAAAATTGGTGGCAGAACCAGAACAGAGCCACAATATTTTTTGATGGTGCCTCAAAAGGAAATCCGGGAAAATCTAGAGCTAGGGGAGTTATTTATTCCAAATTGGGTCACAGCCAAAACAGCTTCAGCTGGGGTCTTGGGCAAAACACCAACAACCATGTAGAAATCTTAGGAATGCTTAAGGCTTGTCAAATCGTGCAAGAGAATGGAGAAAAAGACATTCAGGTCTTCGGAGACTCGGAAATCTTGATTAAAATCATAAATACAAGAGATCACTTCAGCAACCCGGCCCTCAACAAGATGCTGCAGAGACTCAGAAAACTATTGCAAAGATTCACATCTAGCTCTTTCTATCATATTCTGTGAAATTTAAACAAAGAGGCGGATGCAAAAGCAAATGCAGGATGTCTTTTAGAACAAGGAGTATTCTCAAAAAATGGTAAAGAACCCATCTGGTTACCCATCCCATGAAACTCAGCCATGTAAAATCAGATTTGGATTATTTGGGGATTCTGGAAAAGGCTTTGTAGTCGAGGTTGTTTAGGCTCCGGCCCAACCTACCTCCATAAATAAAAAATTTAACCATTCATGTTGAAAAAAAAAAAAAAAAAAAAAGGTCGGTTCAAACCAGAAACTGGTTTATGTCATAAGCCAGTTGGTTTATTGCCAACTCGGTCGCAAACCTCACGCGAGTTGTTTTTTGGCTTTTTTTAGTGTTTTTGAGGGAAACTAGGGGTTATTTCCCTACAAAAATAGCCCCTGAATGTTGAGAAATCATAATGCATGTAGATTTAGGGTATATTTTTCTTTCATGATAATTACTTGTGAATGTTTGTTGGCTTTATTAAATTTTATGTTCTTCCTCTTCATCAAGCAATTACCAAAAGTACAAAACATGAAGATCACGAGAGACAAAGAACACAAAGATGTAGGCTCCAAACCAGGGCAAAACCCCCACAAGGGGGAAAATCCAAGAAAAATTCTCTTGTACAATCAGATCAAAGTGAGATATCCAAGACCAAGACCAAGACCAAAACTACCACAGAGACCTAGGTTAGCCCCCCAAGTTATCTTTATCAAAACAAAATCCACAAAAGTCAACGCTAGTCAATTCTCTGAATTATGGTCCATCCCTAAAAATTTGGCCTGCCTGAACTCTTTGGCACTGAAATTTCGACCCTGTAATAACCTTAGAAGTTCGCATGTGTGAACGGAAACTGGGGCAAATATCAATTCATTTTTCTCCCTCCTTTTTACTTTCTCTTCCCTTAGACTTCATTGATTTTTTTTCATTCTCTGGCTCAAAAATCGAGTGATTGGTTTCCAAAATGTGGAGCACATTTGCCAATATATAGTTGTTCGACCATATGTAGAGATACGCCTTATGGGTTGTCCGACTTGTCCATCTGGAGGGCTGACTTGGTCTTGTGGTGACAAAATTGACTCTTTTGACTCAAAATGAAAATTTTCTTTTCTTGCAAATAGTCCAAATGGAACTCTGACTCATGATAAATTTTCTTATTGACTCAATAAACCCTAGAAGCATGAAGAACATGCTTTGACTAGAAAATAATAATAATAATAATATGTTTTTCTTCTTTTTGTTTTTACATCAAATACATATTGATGCAAATACAATGATAATTATGAAGACCGAACCTAGTTACCCTTTTCAACACTCCAAGCCTTTAAAAGGATGTCTGCCCTCTCATTTGCCTCACACATCTCGATTCTCAACCCTAGCAATACTAACAATCAATGGTAATATTAAATTCTCCTTTTACTTAAATTTTTAACATTACCATGAAATGACTCAGGATGGTTTCTACCTCATTGGATTTCATATGAAGAAACTAGATTTTTATATATCACTCAAAATCCAGCAAACTTAATGGTTTTCAAGATATCAAGATTTAGGGGATTGCAATGTTTCCAATTGATTCTATCATGCATGAGGGTGTGAGATTGGCATTTGATTAAGATCATGAAGCCCTTTAATTACCTTGAAGTTGGTGGCATTGATTGTTGAACTTTGTTGATGTTGGTGGTATTGCTTGTTAAACTCCTCTGCCATGGCCTTGACAAAAATGTGCCCTTCACTCAAAGGAAAATAATTGGCTAGGCATACTAAATTTTTTTTACCATATTACAAAGTTGAGGAGATGAACCCTTCACTCAAACCAAAACCATTCGTTAGCCATGTTAAATTTTTTCAATTTCTACCATATTATAAGGTTGAGCAATCCAAGTGTGAATACTTTGAGCTAGATGATTTTTATGTGGCTCTTGTTGATGATCCCATTTCTAGTAGTGTTGAACCAATGATGAGTTTCATGAGTGAACATGTTGATCAGTAATTTGTAGTTTTGATGTCTAGTTTTACTGCTACTACTACTACTACTGAGGTTGCGCAGCAGTTTGAGGAGTCCTTATACTCTGAGCCCGATGATGTTTATGTAGCTTATGCTGATGATCCCATGTCTAGTAGTGGTGATGAGTTTGTTCATGATGAGTGATCATGTTGATCACTGATATATAGACTTGTTGTAGGCTAGTGCCCCATAGCTTGTAGCGTTGTTTTTGGACTCTAGAGGCCATTTAGAACCTCATTAATTATGTATTTTGTTGTTGATAAGCATTGCACTTAATGCCATTTTGACACATTCACCTTTACATGGTATATAGATGAGAAAGCTTTACATACTTTGTCTCTATTGGTTTACAATCATCGTTTTAAATCTTAAAAATAGTTTTTTCATTAAAATTTTGATTATTTCATGTATTTTTTTAAAGACTGGTTCATTGAGATTTGACCAGTCAGGTTTTTCCGATTCTGGTTTGAAAATCGGTTTGATAGGTGGACCAATCCGGTCACCAATTCCAGTTTGAATACTTTCTATTAAAAAAATATGATACCAATACCATATTTCATATTCCAGTCAAAGTACTACTAAAAAAAGTCAAACTTCTTTGCTTCAACATGCAGAAGATGTTTTAGGTTATCATCTCTCATTTCGCAAAACAAGAGTTTACATTAAAGAGAGGGATTAAACTCTAAAAAAGTTTAGATGTTTTATGTCATCCATTTGTTTCATTACATCATCCCACATCACATAATTGAATAAGCCACACATTACTATTTCTCTCATAAAAACAAAATATAATTTTAGTATTGATGTAAAGAAGGGTACAAAATGTTGAGAAATCAATAAGGACAGCAATTAGGGTGATTTCTCTTTACTTTATAATTGTTTGTGAAGTTATGTTGGCTTCTTATTACTTTATTATGTTATGTTAATCAAACAATTACCAAACCATAAACAATGAAGATCACATATAGAAAATGGACACAAGATGTAGGCTCCAAGCCAGGGCAAAACCCATCCAAGGGGAAAACCCTGAAAATTCGTCTCTTCCTATAGAATTAGATCAAATGAGAAATCCAAGACCCAAACAACAAGACCTCCAACAAGACCCAAGTCAACCCTCCTCCCACGCTCTTCCTGCAAGACAAAGTCAACTCAAGTCAAAACCTTCCAAAACAGCTCCAACTTCAGAATTTCAGCCCCCGGCTTCATAATTTCGGACCTACAGTGAAACTACAACTTCAACTCCTGCAGCAGCTTCAGAATTTTTCACGTGTGAGAGATCTAGGGCAGAAACTTTGATTTTCTTCTTTCTCTCTCTTTCTTTCTTGTTGCTTCTCTTGAATTTTACTCTCTTTCTTTCTTGTTGCTTCAAATGAGGTCGAGCTCTCTCCATTTATACACATCCAAGAGGTCGAGCTCTCTCCATTATACACATCCAAGAGGTCGAATTACCCCTTCTAGGGCCACTTGGTCTTGTGGGTACAAAAATTACATTTTTGACTCGAAATAAATATATTTTTCCTCTTCTTTTCAAAGTCCAAATGGGACTTAACTCTAAAACAATAATTTGACTTAAAACAAATATTCTTTTGACTCAATAAACCCTAAAAGCATGAAGAACATGCTTGTAACCTAGATGACCAATTGACTTGAGCATGAAACCCATGCTTGAAAAATAATATTTCTTTTTCTTCTTTTTGATATTTTACATAAAATATATGATGACATAAATACAATAGCAATTATGAAGACCGAACCTAGTTACATTTTCTAACACTCCCTCTTAAGTTTTAACTAGGAAGGTATTCATAATCCCATAACAGGTACAAGGATACTCTCAAACTTAAATGTTATCATAAGAAGAATCAGATTGGTCAGCCATCTTTTTAAGCATCAACATCATGACCAGCATTGCCAAATAGCATCATAGTGAGGCCTTTTGACTAACAAGCTTTAACTCTCCACAATATTAGAGCACAATGTTAGGAGGCACACATATGGACACCCCAGCCTCTCAAGGCACATACCCCATCAGGATGTTCACAAGGTATGTCCTTTCTGGACTTATTCTTATCTTGGATTCCCAATCCTCAAAAAATATTGGTCCTCTTCAACCACTCTTACCATGGATACCCTGTCAGGTCCTCAAAGAGTGTTAGTCCACGGGACTACTTCCTATCTTGGATTCTCAACTCTCAAGGAGTATCAGTCCCAGATGCTTATCCAATCCTCCATTCTCCCTCCCAGTGTGATACACTAGACATACGACGATCAGTCTTGGCCTACTGCACGACACCTATGGATAATATGGTGTCCACCATCACTCCTCAACCAAGGAGGAGGTCCTTACTCATTTTCAAATATGAAGGAGATTTCTTGCTCCCTCTCAATAAAGGAGACTTCATCATAATCTTTGATTAATGTCAAACATATGCTTCATCCTTTAATTCTTTCATCAGCTACTTGTTCTTTCGTGAAGATCATGTTGATTCCTGGTAGCATTGAATGTGCTCTAAATCTCAAATTTTGCAGGGAGGCTTAGGCACATGTATTCCAAAGAACCCAGAAAGCATTTAGGGAAATTCCACCCAGATTGTGTTTTATGGAAATAATTAATTATTTTTAATGGGACCCTAAGTCTAAACTTATGAAATTAAAATAACTAAAAGGTATTAATAAAATCAATTTTCTCACTGGTTGATGTTTGATTTTCTTATTGGGTATCAATTACCCAATAAGATCGATTTTCTCACTGGCTGATGTTCGGCAAGAGAAAATCAAATCAGAGGGAGAGTTGAAAGTTGGAGAGAGAGGGCATCAACAAGCGCTGAGAGTACAGGATCAGACCGGAGGAAGTAGCGCAGAGGAGGGGCAATGCAAAGGCAGTGACGCAGTGGCAGGGACATCTTAGAGGTTGTGATGCTGAGACTGCATCGTCACTGCGCAAAGGCTGACGCAGTGAATCGCAGAGAAGCTACAAGGCCTCTCCAGGGTCAGAATTTCACTGTGGTGCGAGTGAGAAAATTGGTTGTAAATTTCTCACAGATATTCCTCTTCTATTCTGCTGGTTATTTTTGTACAAGAGATTTTGCAGAAGAATAATAAATAAACCCTCGACTATTGCACTGGTTTTCCCACATTGGGCTTTTCCGAGGACAATTGTCCAAAAAATAACTGTGTTAATGTGTTTATACTTGTGCTAGTATTTTTCCTTGCATTTACTTTACATGGACTTTTTATTGTGAAGACTGTAGTGTATTTTATTTCGATATTTACCATAGCACACGATAAATAATTTGTTCAGTTAAACAAATAGAAGAAATCTTCTTAGCCGCTGCAGTAGGATTCCGCATAGCGGAATTCTCACATGGTATCAGAGCAAGGAAAATAGATCCAGAAGAGCCAATGTTGAATAGAAGAGGGAGATCGGGACATTGTGCAGGTAGTGAATCAGATTCCCTAAAGGATTGCATAGTCCAGTCCAGGAGAACAAATTTTCATGGAAAATCCCTCTCTAAGTGAGTTGACAGAGAGAGATTTCCGGATCGAAATTTGCAAGTGACAGAGGCAGTTGCACAGCAGGTTCAACGCAGAGCAGTCTTCAGTAGGGACGCAGTCTTTGCTAGACCGCAAAAGCGTCAGAAATCGAAAGAAAAATAGCACAGATAAGTATGGAAAATCTAGATGTCTCTGAATTATCTTCCAGATTGGAAGAAGACTTCGCATGTTTGTCAAGTTCAGCATCTGTAGGTGTTTAGTACATTGATAGCAGGGCTTCAGCTCACATGACTGGAGTATGAGAATATTTCTCGAGCAGATGGACTTCCAAATCACTATGGGAAACAGAACAAAATGCACTCCAGCAAGAAGAGGCACCATAGCATTTCAGACGGAGGAAGGAACCAGCATCAGAGCCACTAATGTGTTGCATGTGCTAGGGCTAGGAATGAATATGATTTAAGTGTCCTAGTTACAGGACAAGGGATACAGTGTATGCTTCATTGGAAAGAAGGTATACCTCAAACATCTCAGCTGGAAGAAGAAGAGGCAAATTGAGCTCGAAGCAATAGACTATACAGATTGCATCTTGAGTCTCCAATGGCACTGATAGGCAACAATCTTGATGGTGAAAGAAATCTGAATGAACTATTGCATAGGCGAATGGGACATTTGCACAATGGAGCACTAAGGATGCTTAGAGAGACTGTCACTGGAGTTCCAGTCCTCAGTACTTAGCACGATGATGTATGCAGAGGATGCGTACTAGGGAAGTACGCTAAGGCAGTTTTTCCCAGAAGTGATAACCGAGCAGAAGGCGTATTAGGATTGATACACTCAGACATTTGTGGCCCAATGTCCACTAGAGATCTCAGCGGTGACGAATACTTTGTCACCTTCATTGATGATTGCTCCAGAAAAACCTAGATCTACTTCCTAAAGACCAAGGATGAGGTCTTTGGTCGGTTCAGAGAGTTTAAAGCACTCGTAGAGAACGTGACAGGGAAGAAAGTAAAGGTGTTGCACTCAGATAACTGCGAAGAATATACAGACAGAAACATCACAGATTTCTACGCAAAGGAGGGCATCAAGAGAGAGTGGACAACTCCATACAATACATAGCAGAATGGTGTAGTAGAGTGGAAAAACAAAACTATTGTTGGGGCAGCAAAAGTTATGTTATATGACGGTTTTCACGCTTCTGTGGTTGTCAATTGAATAAGATTTATCCGGATTATCCACAGTGTTATGGTGAACTTGTCGATGTTTCGAATCCCAACGGGATCCATCTTTAGGACAGATTTTGAATGAAGGTAAGAAAGAGGGCCAGATTAGGGATTATGTCATATAACCTAGACTTGCCTAGATTCTTATGGGCAGAGGCATGTAACACAACTGTGTATATTCAAAATAGAACCCCTCATAGAGCATTGGGGAAGAAAACGCCTGAAGGAGTTTCACAGGGAGGAAGTCGGAAGTGAGTCACCTCTAGATATTTGGAAGTCTGGCATATTGTCACGTTCCAGATGAGAGGCATAGTAAACTGGATCAGACTGCAGATAAGGGGTATCTCATAGGATATAGCGAGACCTCAAAAGCATACAGAATCTACATTCCTAGCAGCAAGAAAATTGTAGTAAGGCGAGATGCTAAGTTCATGGAAGATATAGCTTTCAGGGAATCCCATGAGATGCCAGCAGAGGATCAATCAGCAAAAGTTCCTTTAGTCCAATAGCAGCAGGGGCAATAGGGAGGACAAGGAGTAGGATAGACACCAGGATCAAGTATAATGTACCAGCATTTACTCGGGAGGAGAAGATTCTGGCAGTTCTCAACAGATGGAACAGTGGGAACAGGAGGAGGAATTGAGAGAGCCTAATAGCACCAGTGGTAGAACCATTAGGGAGGCACGGTAGACATTGAGGGACGAAGAGGAGTTCATTGGAGCTCCCAGAACCGAGAAGAGGCAGCGTAGACAACCTGACAGGTACCAAGCATTGGTAGCACAGGTAGAAGAACCCTCTAGTTTTCTAGAAGTCGTACAGCACCAAGTATTGGTGGATGCCATGGTAGAAGAGTACAGTTCTATCATGATGAATGATGTCTGGGAATTTGTACCTAGACCTGAGGATAGATCAGTTGTAGGATCAAGACGGATCTACAAGATCAAGTACGTTGTAGATGGTAGCATGGAGAAGTACAAGGCCAAGTTTTGGCAAAGGGGTATGCACAAAAGGAAGGAATTGACTATGAGGAGACCTTCGTCCCTGTAGCCAGATACACCTACATCGGATCTGTTATATCCCTAATAGCTCAAATGGGATGGGAGATTCACCAGATGGAAGTCAAGACAACATTCTTGAATGGGGTGATAGAAGAGGAGGTGTACATAGAACAACCTGAAGGCTTCGAAACCCATGAGAAGACAACTCATGTATGCAGATTGACGAAAGCCCTATATGGGCTCAAGAAGGCACCCAAAGCTTGGTATGGTCGGATTGATAGCTACTTGCAGCAATTGGGATTCATCAAAAGTGATGTAGATCCCAATCTCTATTATTTGAAGATGGAGAATGAGCCACTAATTCTAGTATTGTATGTAGATCAGTGTTTTAAAAATCGAACTCAAGTTTCGATTCGGCCGAGGGTCGGCTCCGACTCGGTATCGACTCGGCTGGTTCAGTTTCAATGACTCGGTTTTTGTAAACAGTACATTAAATATTAATTTTTGTAAAAAAACATAATTTTAAAGATTTTCATTCATGTTTCCAAACACAAAGTATTACAATATAGACAAAAGACAACATATGATCAAAGTAGGCTCATGAATATATCCATTATATCAAAATTGCACCCAGTGCATTGTCCAATACATGATGATGACATACAGATCAAAACAAAAAACATAACCAAGGAGGCTCTAAATGGCCTCTATAACAAAACATGAATAGTCACTACTGCTAGACATCTGACAAGCCAATGTCCTCTTCCTCAAACTTTGAACCAGAAGGGGAAACTGCTCGCTCCTCCTCTGAATCAACATCCTCAACTGGAACTATAGCCCTACCACCCTGAGATAGACGAGTTATGCACCTCCGTCATGGCTGACTAGAGGAAGTGCCTGCGTTTGCAACTGGAGAGCTTGGGACTGGGCCTGTTACTAGTGGATCAGCATTAACCAAAGGCTCTACCTGTGTATCAAAGTCCATCCCCAAACCAATATCCTTATCAGAGTCAAACTCTGGTGGACAAGACTCCACTACCCAGTCTGATGTTGGACCAATATCATCCAACACAATGGGATCTGAATCAGGTCTTTTATTCAGCAATTGGTTGCATCTTAGTCACAGGTTACATTGGACATACACTAGATCATTTAACCGTTTTTGCTCCAAACGGTTTCTCTTCTTTGTGTGAATCCTCTCAAAGACAGAACAATTGCGCTCACATCCAAAAGCACTGCAAGTTTGACTCAAAATGCGGATTGCAAACCTCTGCAATTCAGGGCAATGGCTACCAAATGCCTCCCACCATTGTGCTGCAAAAAATGAGTTTCAATTAGAACTTAGCTCAACAAATTATATCCAACTTTGAAATTGAAATAATAAACAAATATACAAAATAATAAAATATGAATTTAAAAATTGAAATTGTTTGTTTACCTGGCTCATCTAATACCTGTGCCTTGGTTGAACACAGTGATCTGATTGTGTATCAACAACTGGTCACTCTCCTTGGGGATCATGCGATCAATGCAGTCAATCAATCCATCTCTAACCTCCCCAATCAAAGCTCTTGCTTGCTGAAATTTATAATGATACCTTTGGTTCAGAAAATACCCAGCTGCATGTATAGGGCGATGGAGTTGATTGTTCCATCTCTGATCAATGATTGCCCAAATGGGCCCATACTTACCCGCTCTGTCCTTGTATGCTGCCCTTAGTTGCTCCTTTGCTTGATTCATAGCCTCATAAATGAAGCCCAAGTCAATCTTTCCCCATCCACCAAGTGCAACATCTTAACCAATGGCTTAGCAAGTTTCACAATCTCTGTTGCCTTTTTCCAAAATATTTCTTCATTAACTTTCCTTTTCACATCTTTGCCATCCTGTTTGCGAGCCCACTGACATTCATTCCATTCATCAGTAGAAAACAACTTTTGCAAGTTTTTATGTTGGGCAAGCATAGATTGCAATGTCAAAAAATGTGTTGCAAATCTAGTGACGGCAGGCCTAATAATTTCCTTGCCCCCTGTGTGTTTCCTCATCAGATTCAGAATCCATGAATGATTGTAAATGTATTTTGTGATGCTTTTGGCATGCTCTATAGTGTTCTTGATCCAATCTATTTTGCCAATATCCTCAAGCATGAGGTCTATGCAATGTGCAGCACATGGGGTCCAAAAAATAGTTGGGTGTTTTTCCTCTAACAATTTACCAGCAAGAACATAGTTAGAGGCATTATTTGTGATGATTTGAACAACATTTGCCACCCCCACCTCTTCAACAACCTCATCCAAAAGCTGAAACAACAAGTGTCCATCTTTCACCCTATCAAATGCATCAACTGATTTTAGAAACATGGTTCCCCTTGGGCAAAAGACAAGAAATTTTATGATGGTACGACTCCTCTGCTCAATCCATCCATCTGACATGATGGCACATCCTGTATGTGCCCATGAGTTTTTGAACTCTTTCGAATAATCATCAATGGACACAATCTATTTTTGCAAAAGAGATCCTCTTGACTTATGCATAGTAGAGCCCTTGAAGCCCTTTCCAACAGCATATATGGCATCAAAAATAGGTTCATAATATGGTGAACGAGTAGCATCGAAGGGAATATCAGCATCATACCACCATCTAGCAATGTAATCACAAGCAGCATCTATCAATTCTTTTTTCCAATGACCATCTAAAGTGGGCTGCAATTGACCTCTACTTGGAGGACTAGGACCATGTGCACTATCAGAGGGAGAAGAGGGCACGGAAAAACTTTTGATAGTACCCCTATTTCTCATTGCACCCTTACCTTTTTCAGAAATAGACTCCATAGAGGGAGGAACATAGCGAAAGGGGTTTGATGCATTAGTGCAAGGGATAGATGAAGAACCCTCATAATCAAAAGTTGGGTTGGCAACCACCATGTATTGTATATTTCTCTTCCTCCCAATTTCAGTCTTTATTTCTTTTTGCCTAATTTAGTCTTCCTCAAACTTCTGAAATTGCTCTTTCAACCCCTTCCTAATTTCCCCAATGTTTTCTGCTTCACATGGAGAAATTTGGCCTCTAAGACCAACCAAATGTAGTTTCAGTCTATGAATGCCCCCTCCATCCCCTTTAATTTTTCTCTTACAAAATTTGCAATGCATTTGATCATCAATCATTTTAGCATATGCCCAAGCAACATCTTTCATTCTAGGGGCCATTTTGGACTGAGTTTTTGACTTGAAAAGAAAAGGTTTAAATCTGAAAATGAAAACAAAAAAAGACTTCATTCTATGTTCATTTCTTTCACCAAAAGCTATGTTTACCATTTTCAGATTTGCAAAAAAAATAAACAAGTAAAGGCAAATTTTAGAAGAGAAAAAAAAAAAATACCTCTAGGCTCTAGCCTCCTCAATGCAACTCCAACAAACCAACTCCTCAAAGCTACTCCAAAGCTTGTTCAATAAGCTCCTCACTGCTGCTCCAAAGCTTGCCCAAAAGACTCCTCAAAGCTGCTCCAAAACCAACTCCACAACTCTTCACAAATTCCTCACAAATGCTCACTAAAATTCAATGAGATAGAAGTGAGGTATTGAGAGGGATTGGGTAGCTTAAATAGGATGGGGAGGGGTTAGAGACATTCACAAAAACCTAACAGCAGCATAAAATCCGGTTTCGAAGTCCGATTTTTTGAGTTTTGGGGGCCCGCAGGTGGCTTGGAGCTGTCCAGCCGGTTTAGATTGGGCTCAGCCGAGCCAGCCGAGTCGATGTGCTCGGTCACAAACTAGCCGCCGAACCAAATTTTCTACCGAGTTGGACCAGTCGAAGGTATGGCTTGGTCAACTCGGTCAATTCCGAGACGGTCCGGTCGTTTTTTAAAACTATGATGTAGATGATGTGTTTCTTATAGGGTCATCTAGTCTCATAAAGGGCTGCAAGAAGAATCTTGAAGCAAAATTTGACATGAAGGATATGGGGTTGATGCATTATTTTCTAAGATTGGAAGCATGCCAGAAGAGTGGAGAGATCTTCCTAGGGCAAGGAAGATATGCTACAGAAATTCTGAAGAGGTTCAGAATGTAGGATTATCGATCCATGGTGATGCCTATGATCACCAATTGGACGAAAATAGATGCATCAGGGGACAAGGAAGTGGACCCCACCTTGTACAGACAACTCATTGGGTCAGTCATGTATCTGGTCAACACCAGGCCAGACATTTGTTTTGTTGTCAACACCCTTGGTCAGTTCATGGTGGAACCGAAAGGGGTAAATTGGGCAGCAGCTAGGCACATTCTCATATATGTGCGTGGAACAATATGATATGGGTTGAAATACACCCGAGGAGATGATGTCATATTGAGCGGGTTCACAGATGCAAATTGGGCAAGGAGTTCAGCAGAACCCATTTCAGTAGCAGATGGGTCCTCAATTACAACTACAAAAGATAACAGAGAGTTGCAGTGCAGTTGCAGTTAGCAGTAGTACGCAGGGTCAACAGCAGCGTAGATGCAGCAGCGCAGTGATGGTGGGCAGCAATGTCATACATCAGCAGCGCAGAGGGAGATGTCACGGAATCAAAGCAATACTTCAGATGGTTGTATTGCTAGAGCACATTCCTCGCTAAGAGGGAGTGTTGATTTCTAGTAGCATCATATGTGCTCTAAGTCTCAAATTTTGCAGGGAGGCTTAGGCCCATGTATTCCAAAGAACCCAGAAAGCATTTTGGGAAATTCCACCAGTATTGTGCTTTATGGAAATAATTAATTATTTTTAATGGGACCCTAAGTCTAAACTTAGGAAATTAAAATAATTAAAAGGTATTAATAAAACAGGGTGTGAATCTTCTAGAAAAAGACGGAGATCAAGTCAAGTTAATCTTAGTCGTTGATTAACGATCTAATCTCGGTCGTTGAAGTCTCAACGAGAAGATTATAATAAGGACTTGATGGGGCATTTAGAAAATAGACTTGGCAGATACTCAGTTACCTAAGAAGATCGATTTTCTCACTATTGAAGTTCGGCAAGAGAAAATCGAATCAGAGGGAGAGTTGCAGGTTGGAGAGAGAGGGCATTAGCAAGAGCTAAGAGTACAGGATCAGAGCTGAAGAAGCAGCACAGAGGAGAGACAACACGAAGACAATGACGCAGTGGCAGGGACAGCGCAAAGGCTGTGACGCTGAGATTGCGTAGTCACTGCGCAGAGGCTGACGCAGTGCAACGCAGAGAAGCTATAGGGCCTCTCCAAGTTCAGAATTTCACTGTGGTGTGAGTGAGAAGATTGGTTATAAATTTCTCACAGATATTCCTCTTCTATTTTGCTGGTTATTTTTGTACAAGAGATTTGTTGAAGAATAATAAAGAAACCCTTAACTGCTGCACCTGTTTTCCCACATTGGGTTTTCCGGGGACAATTGTCCAAAAATAACTGTGTTAATGTGTTTATACTTGTGCTAGTATTTTTCCTTGCATCTACTTTCCACACAATTTTCATTGTGAAGACTACAATGTATTTTATTTCGATATTTGCCGTAGCACACGATAAATAATTTGTTCACTTAAACAAATAGAAGAAATCTAATCAATTGCTGCAATAGAATTCGGGATAGCGGTTTATCACAGATCATAGCAATAGCTGCAAGGGCTCCTTTCACTCATCATTATATCATATCTGAGATTTGAGCTTCCTGGATGTTGTGGAGCCAAACTCTTCTTTCAATCTTCTTTTGTGACAAGGTTTTTACCGTCAGCTTTTTTACATCATTTTCCATCAATCGATATTCATAGTATCTTCCAAGCCAATTAATGTATGTTAGTTTTTGTAGCATCGGATGTGTTCTAGCCTCGAGATTTTTCAGAGAGGTTAGAATACATGAGTAATCCAATACCCATAAATCGTTTCTGGAAATTCCACCTAGAGACAACTTAATTAAAATAATTAATCAATTTTTTAATATTTCCTAAGTCTAAACTTAGGAAATATGATTAATTAAAAGGTATTAAATAATTCAGGTACGAATCTTCTAGAAAAAGGCATGGATCGTCTTCTAGTTAATCTTAGCCATTGATTAAGTTTTAATCATGGTTGTTGATGTCTCAACGAGAAATTATAAGAAGAAAGTCGATGGGGCTTGGAGGAAACACTTTGGCAGTTTGATTTCACTGGCAGATCGATTTCCAGAGTAGCAGCGCTGAGTTGTTGCAGAGAGAGCAGTGAGCTCGAAGCAGTGAGAGAGGGGCAAGGATAGTAAGGCCGGAGGAAGATTTTCCAAATTTGGTGAGGTAACAGCAGAGAGACAGTGAGTGCCACAAAGAGGCCGCATAGAGCCATGCAGAGGCAGTGCAGTGCTTCAGAGGAGATCTATATTTTTGTTGGGAAGCAGAGTTGATTCAGCGCCAAAAGTCGAAGAGAGAGTCTGGAGACCAGGATAGTCCAGTTTATAAACAATTGCCGATAAGTTAGCGAGAGGGAAATGTGTTCCTAGTTGTGGGGACGCAGCACTGCGTGGGTTGATGCAGTGACTACACAGAGTCATCGCAAAGCAGATCATTTTCAACCAAGGTCAATGTTGGATCGCCAGTGGGAGTGAGATTTTTCTCACTAGACTCTTTGTCAGTTATTTCTCTGTATGGCTTGCTAGATTTAAGCAACCATGGTCTTGTACTCAGATTTACTGCTACATAATAATCAAACCCTCAATTGTTGCACCGGTTTTCCTGAGTTGGGTTTTTCCGGGGACTTAGTCCAAAAATAACAGTGTTATTTGTGTGTGTGTGTGCGCGTGCATCTATCTTTCTAGTGTTACTTTTATTCCGCAGTATTTACTTTGTGAAGGTTGTAATGTATTGGTTTCGATATTTACCGTAAAACACAGTAAATAATTTGTTCAATTTATTTGAAAAATAGAAGAAACTTAATTAGTTGTCATCGAATTTTCACATGGTATTAGAGGGAAAATAGAAGCAAGAAGAGCTTAGTTGCAGAAAGAAAGAGGGAGATTCAGAGCACTGCGTGAGCAACTGTTCGAAACCCCAGGAGGTTGTGCAGTCCATTGCCCAGAAGGGAAAATTTTTGAGGAAAATTTATTTCTCTAAGTGAGTTGACAGAGAATAAATTTTCCAGATCGAAGATTGTCGGAGGCAAAGGGAGCAGTAGCATTTTCTTTGCAAAGCAGATCTTCAGCTGGGACACAGTGATTTTGTAGTAGTTTGCTGGTGCAGAATAGCGTCAGGAGGAAGGAAGAGCACACACTGATGGAATTCTTTCCTCAGGGAATTTCTAGCCCAGAAATTCGATTTCTCACTGCAAAGCAGCAGTAGTTGTGAGCAGATTAGCCCGCTCTAGCAGGGAGTGCGTAGAACCTAGTAGCAGTTGCGCAGAGGAGAAGAAGAAGAGTTCAACATTTTGGCAGAGATGGCAACTATTGATTTTTGTAGCATCAGAAAGTCTTCTAAGTCTCAAACTTTGTAAGGTGGCTTGGACATCAGTATTCCAAAGAACCCAGAAACCGTTTGTAGAAATTCCACTCAGTTCATGTCTTATTAAAATAATTAATTATTTTAATGGAGACCCTAAGTCTGAACTTAAGAAATTAAATAATTAAACGTTATTAATAAGACAAAGTGTGAATCTTCTAGAGAACGAAGATCAAGTCAAGTTTTAATCTTAGCCATTGATTAGACTTCTAATTTGGATCGTTGATTCATCAACGAGAAGATTATAAAAGAAGGTTTGAGGGTCATTTGGAAAGCAAGTCGGGCATACACTCAGTACCCGAAAGAGATCTATTCTGAAGGAATAGAGTTCGATTTCAGAGGGAGAGTTGCAGGGCGGAGTTACAAAAGCAGAAGGAGAAGAGGGAGTCAGCAGTGATCGAGTACGAGGACAGAGGGACGCAAAGGGCCACAGAAGGCAACGCAGTGAACCCACGCAGAGTGACGCAGTCCAACGCAGGGACTATGCCGAGAGACACGCAGAACGACGGAGAGGGAGTCAGAGGCTCTTCTGGGTGTCAAGAAATTTTTAGGAGGGGCCGAGAATTTTGTCTTAGGTGTTTCCTGAATATATCTGCCAGTGTATTCCTTGTAAAGATTCATTTGTTGAAGAATAATAATAAAACCTTGATTTGTTGCACCGGTTTTCCCACATTAGGTTTTTCTGAGACAATTGTGCAAAAATAAGTGTGTACATGTGATTGGTTCTTATGCTTATGTTCTTTACTGTTTCCTTCTTTGCATATGTAATTGTGAATGTTGCAATAGAATTTATTTCGAAGTTTACTGATAGATTTATGTAAATAACTTAATGGAGTAATAAGTAGGAGAAATAAATCTATCGCTGCAACTGTAGATTTCTAGATTAAAATTTTCACAACAACAGCAAGGTTGAGAGATCGGGATCAGTTGAACGGTTCGTCTAACTACGTGATCTGGAAGGCAAGAATCTCTTGTCTTCTAGATGAATACGATCTCAAGGCCTATATTACTAACGTGGTAGTTGTACCCACAGATCCAGATCAGCTGAAGGCCTACAAGAAGGAGATGGCGAACGAAAAGAGACTGATTGTCGATGGGGTTCGAGATCACGTGGTGTCATATATAGCTGGCAAGGACACTGCCAACCAAATGTGGGATGCTCTTGCTACGTTGTACTAGGGATCTTCCGAGCAGCAAAAGATGTAACTTGAGGAGAAGCTGAGATGTACCACGATGCAGAAAAGGGGGGCGTATAGACCCCTTCCTTGCTAGGCTTCAAGATGTCCGAGATCTATTGTCTGTAGTTGGGTCAGCACCCCAACCTACAAAATTGGCATGGTTTGCTTTGAATAGTGTTTCCAAAGACTGGCAGGTCTTTGTCTAGAGTATCTTGAGAAACTTGCCAAATTGGGACAGAATGTGGGCAGATTTGCAACAGGAGGAGATGAGGCGACACTTTGTGAAGAGCACCATCAGTGGTAGCAGCAGCAGTGGGACGAAGGAAGTAAAGGAAGAGGAGAATGCAGCCCTCGCATCAAAGGGTCAACAGGAGCAGCATAGGAGGAAGGACATTTCCAACGTCAAGTGCTTTAGATGTGGTGAGCTTGGTCACTACAACACCCAATGTCCTCTCAAAAAGAGTAACAAAGAGGAGAAGCAGGACCAGCAGGCTGCATCCGCGGAGATTGATAGGTTGTCCTCCAGACTGGAGGAAGAGTTTGCCATGATCACTGATATACCCCCAAGAGTGAGGTGGGATGATTTGGTTTTGTAGCCCCAGAGATCTACAACTAGATAGTATCTTTAAGGAGTCCACCTCTTGGATCAATACCTTGCTATGGGAGCCCATAGCAGCAGTAGCAAGATGGACCAGTGGCAGTGGGTGCAGTCAGGTGCCAGAGTGACAGATGCAGTAGCTAGTAGCGGTCTGAGACTGAGTAGCGCAGAGCAGAGTTGGCAACAGTGCAATTGGCACAGTGCAGAGTCAGCAGCGGTGCAGAGACTTCAGTGACAGTGCAGAGACAAGCAGCAGTCACGACTTAGGTGACAGATGCATCAGACTGAACATAGTTGGTTTAGTATGATGGACATCTCTCGATTACATCAGCAGCAGCAGATAAGAGACAGTTGCAGATGTTGCAGTGGCAGCAGCAACAATGTTGTAGTTCAGATGCAGTAGCTGGCAACAGTTCAGTAGGGTCAGTAGTAGCACAGATGCAGTGCATATCAGAGTTGCGCAGTAATTGGTGGGCAGCAGTAGCAAGACATCAGCAGCGCAGCAGGAGATGGTGTAGAGGCAGTGTATTGCAGTCGCAGTACTAGAACACTTTCCTCGCTAAGAGAGAGTGTTATTTTTTGTAGCATCGGATGTGTTCTAGCCTCGAGATTTTTCAGAGAGGTTAGAATACACGAGTACTCTAATACCCATAAATTGTTTCTGGAAATTCTACGTAGAGACGACTTAATTAAAATAATTAATCAGTTTTTTAATATTTCCTAAGTCTAAACTTAGGAAATATGATTAATTAAAAAGTATTAATTAATTGAAGTGCTAATTTTCTAGAAAAAGGCTTGGATTGAGTAATAGTTAATCTTAGCCATCAATTAAGTTTTAATCATGGTTGTTGATGTCTCAATGGGAGATTATAAGAAGAAGCTCGATGGAGCTTAGAGGAAACAGTTCGGCAATTCAATTTCACTGGCAGATCGATTTCTAGAGTAGTAGCACTAAGTTGCCGGAGAGAGAGCTAGTGAGCTCGAAGCAGTGAGAGAGGGGCGAGAATAGTAAGGTCGAAGCAAGATTTTCCAGATCCGGTGACTGCACAACAGAGAGGCAGTGAGTGCCACAAAGAGGCAATGTAGTGCTTCAAAGGAGATTCGTATTTTCGCTGGGAAGCAGAGTTGATTCAGTGCCAGAAGTCGGAGAGAGTCCGGAGGCTAGGAGGGTCCAGTTTACAGACAATAGTTGATCAGTTAGCGAGAGGGAAAGTTGTTCCTAGTTGTGGGGATGCAGTAATGCATAGGCTGATGCAGTGACTGTACTGAGGAAGCATAGAGCAGCTCATCTTGAGCGAAGGTCAGTGTTGGATCGCTAGTGGGAGTGAGATTTTTCCCATTATACTCTCTGTCGGTTATTTCTCTGTATGGTTTGCTAGATTTAAGCAATCATAGTCTTGTACTCAGATTTACCGAGTTGGGTTTTTCCAAGGACTTAGTCCAAAAATAACAGTGTTATTTGTGTGTGCACCAGTGTTGACAATATCGTCGAAATATCAGCGATATTTGGAAATATCATGATATTTTCGGCAAGCCGAAATATTGCCGAGAAAATATCGAGATATTTTCTCTCCTAAAGATATTTCGGGAAAATATCGCTCGACGATAGAAATATCGTCGGGCACTTGTGGGCCGCAACTAGAAAAGGGAATTCGGTCTTTCTTTTTTTCATTTTCCTTTGTGAGGCTTGGAGAAGGAAGGGGAAGAGCTTTGTGGTGGTTGTCAAGGAGGGATTGAGGATCAAAAAGCGATTATCACCATCAACTAAGAATTTTTTGTTGATCAAAGATTGAAGAACAGTGAGACAAACTTCATTTCTTCCATTAATAGGTATGTTCTTAAAAACCCCTATGTTAATGATTTTTTTCATAGATTTAGGGTTATGCTTGCTTGCCTCTTTGCCTACCAAGATTTTGTTTCTTTGTTTTTTTTTTCCATTTGCTATGATTTTCATGCCCGTGAGCCAATGGAAGGGTTTACTCCATATTTGGACAGCAAGCTTCATTTTTTTTTAACTTTCTTACGCACCCTCTTATTGCCATTTTTTGTGTATGAGTGTTTAATGCCAATTTTTTGTTTTTTAGTGCCCTAGGTTTGAAATTTGAATTAGTTCACTACAAATATGCCAAAATCCTTGGACCAATTTTGGGAGTGGGGGAGCTTGACGGTGGGACAAATTGGGCACATCTATCATGCAAATTGTGTGGGACCAAGATGGAAGGAGGGGTTACACGATTGAAATACCATTTGGCTAAACTCTCTAGACATGATGTTATACCTTGTACAGTTTCTAGTGCGGAAATTATACAAAAAGCTCTTGAAGCAATTGATGAAAAAGACAGAAAGATAATTACTACGGAGAGGGAACTAATCTCAGATAGATAGTTGCTAGTTTTATTTGTTTTGTAGCTTTGCTACATATAACTCATGATGATGAGATACTTTTATATATGTGATGTTATTTTGTATTGGTTCTCCACATTTGAGTCCTTGATTAGACAATTATCAGGGATCAGCAAGATTTGGTATCGCCTTTGATATATCATTTTTATTTTACATCCACTACATCATATATATCAATGTTTTCTTCATATTTATGTTTCAATGTGTTTATTTCATGTTGTTATTGCTTTATATGTTTAAAAATCTTAAAAAAAACAAAAAACAAAAAACAAATATATATATATATATATATATATATATATATATATATATATATTATGCATTTTTTATGCTTGCCAATATTTTCGATGATATTACCGATAAGATGTTTTCTGGACCCTCGTCGATATTTTGCCGATACCGATATTATCAACACTAGTGTGCACATCTATCTTTCCAGTGTGTTGACCACTCTGTGTCAACAACCCCATAGCAGTACACCCCCATTTTTGCAAATGGGATTTATCATGTTCGAAGTGTTCACGCCATTCAGATTTCATCATCAGTCGACAATTTTATAAATAATGTAAACCCATTATGCATGTTTATAATGTAAATGATCTTAGTAACACCATCATGTACGTAACAACCTAGGTAAGCCTAGTATTTTGGTGACGATTTCTATCCTAGGAGGTTTTTCGTCTCACTGATTCATTTGTGTTTCTAGACACAAATGATCGGCAGACTTTTTCCCCTCCAACCTCACCCCAAAGCTAGGGTGGATTCTGTCGTCAAGATACTAAGTGAGTCCTAGTATTTTTTGTCTAGTCATTATAAAGTAATCTGGGAATGATCCTAGCTAATTGGCTAGATCATTTTATTACAGATTGCTAGGTCTACTAGATCACATATTTTGATTCGCAGAATTGGGTAGATTATTGAGGGTTTGTTGTAACCAGGTGTTCCCCTCATGGGTTTAATGTATTAATCTTATGTGAAGAGGATTGGAAAGTAATTAATCCCCTCATGACTCAATTAATTAAATTTTCTGGCCAAATTAAATTAAAAATCCTAAGCCATAAATTTAATTAATTTTTATGTCCTAGGTAAAATTAAATTCTTCAAAGGCAAAATTCGTGGGTCCCTAAAAAATTAATTTTTAAAGGTCCCAAGCCAAGGGAAAATTGAAAATTTTGAGAAATTTTGGACCCTTGGGATTTGGTAGTTAAGTCAAAGTCAATTTTTTGAGGTAATTAACTCAAAAATATAAAAAAAATCCCTGGCCAAGGGAATTAATTGAAAAATTCGAAATTCCTCAAAAAATTATAATTTCGACGGACGAGATTATAAGATAATCAAATCCTTTTCGACGGTCGAGATTACTTTGACGGAGATCAGGTGAACTAACCGTTGGAGATTTTCCTATAAATTAAAGGTTAGTGTCAATCTAATTTTCATCCGATCTCTTGATCGTGTACTTGCTCTTGAAGCTTTCACATACTACTTTTCTGGAATAATACAAACGAAGTCTTTGGGGTTTTATGTGATAGTCGTGCCCCTCTTCGACATTTTATCGTAAGCTTGTTCTTTATATTCTGTTGGTAATTATTTCAATGAATTGTTGATTAATGGTTCTTGTAGAGTAAATCTATTACACATGTATCTTTCTTAGGTTACTGGATTTAGGGTAAGAATATTAATTGGATTGAGTTAGCAGGTATCTCTAACTCTTGAAAATTTTATTTTTTATCTTATTTCTCTATTGATTTAACAGTTTAACTTTAAATGTGCAAAAATCTTTCGGATTTAGAATTGGGCGTTTGGGGAAGTCCTCGGTTGGACTAGCTGACTCCCAAGGAAATAAGATCTGAAGAGCCCTCCGGATCTAATTCCCCGAGCTTATCTTAAATTCTATTTTTGCAAGTTTTTACTAGGGCTTGTGCCTAAATTACAAAATTTATCTTAACTTTTATTGAATTTAAAGTTAGATCTGGCTAGTAAGAGCCTTAGATCTTCAAATCTGGGAGCGAAATCAGACTTATACTCCTCATATATGACAGATATGCAACTCTTGTGCATAGATCTGTAACTTATTTGTATAGATCTGTAATTTACTTGTGTAGATCTAAAGTTTTGTAACAGAATTTTGAATTCTAACATTTGGGTTTTTAGGATTTTCTCTATTTTTGTACATATTGGGTATTAGATTTTTCTCTTTTCACATGTGCAGGAATAGATCTGAAATATCAGCCAAAGAAATCTTCATATTTGAGCCAGATCTAGACTCTAGAGGGCAAGATCTGAGCTCAATATTTGTTTGCAGGTGATATCAAGTGGAAGAAGAGCTAGATCTAGGCCTTTGAGGGTAAGATCTAGTCTCTAGAAAATTTTGCAGGGTCAGCCACTGGAATTTTGTGGGAATTTCGAATTTAAAAATTGGCATTGAAGACCTTAAAAACCCTAGGCATCTAGGCTTTTGAGGCTATTTTTGCAAGATTTTGGTCTCCAAAATTCTAATTTTCAAGCAGCAGCATTATCCCAAAATTTCAATGATTTTCAACGATGGGATCTTCAAAGCCTTGAGCTAAGAGTTTGATCTCTAAACCTTCATTTTCTGCAAATTTATTACAGCGAGCAAATCACAAATAATTAAACCCTAAAAACACATTTTATATGGTTAAAATCGTTTAGAATTAAAAAATCTTCATTTTCAAAACTTTTGGCCATTTGGGCATCTTTAATTTTGCCTAGATCTGCCTTTGAAGCTTGCTGGAAATTACTACATAACTATGAAAAATCAGATCTGAACATTTATGATGCATATCGTAAATAAGGTCCAAAAAATTGAATTTTCAATTTTTTGGCAAAACTGACTATTTTTAGACATTGTGGAGATCATTTTCAGTGTTTTTAGTTTGCTGATCTATTATCAATTTACTGTTGTTATAAACTTATCAGTTCTGAAAATTACTGAATCAAACTCACTTAAAGCCTTAAAATTGAAATTTTCAAGTTCTAATATACTTTTTGTTATTTCTAGAAGTATTTGGCAGCTATTTTTGGCAGTTTTATCATGTTGATCTGTCATTGTTCACTGCTGAAATAAAAATATCAGATCTGAAGTTTCTCTTAATCAAGCCCTAAAAATTGATTTTTCTTCAAGTTCAATAATTTTTACTATTTTTAGTCATTTTGGGCATTAGTGCCAATATCGCTTGTTTGCTGAGCTATGGTTTAAATTACCACTGCAATTAACACTTCAGATCTGAAATCTTGCTGAAGAATATATCCTAAGTTTGACTATAAGTTTGCATTATTTTATAATATCATTTAATCCATAAATTACTTGAAGAAAAGTTTATTTAGCATCTAAATTTCATAGTATTTCTTGATGATTAATTATTGAGATTTAAGTGTTAGTTACTTTAATATGCTTCAGCTGAGTTTGATGATCATTGGCATCTGAATTTTTATAAGTTTTCTATCGATTAAAATTCTCTAATGTGTAATTAACTCTTGCTTCATTTACTTGAAATACTAGATGTTTGTTGAATATTAATGTTTGGGAAAGTCTTTTCAAGTAATTGTAATCAATATTTTTCAAAGCTCTATTGTGGATCTTTTAATTGAGTAAATTTTGGCATCTTCATTATTGGCACCCTCGCTTAAGTACTTAATGGTTAGATCAGATTATTTGTAATCTAAGTGCTTTGGGCTTTTATTTGTAATCTAAGTGCTTTGGGCTTTTAATATCACCTCTCATCTTCGAAGCTTGCTTCATCTCGCTCCTTCTTCAAATTGTTTTCCTTGCATTCTGCATTCTAAGTTAGCATTGCATAGCAGCAGTTTCTCATCAAGTACTTAGTTGTATTTTCCTTAGCAGGATAGTTGACTCCATAAGGCCCTAGTATCAATCATTCAAATTTAATCAAATCATTTAATCTTGCTAGATCTTTTACAAGAATTTGGTCGTTTAACTGTGTCTACCAAACTGGTCGGTTCCCAACTAGTTCTCCTTCATTCCATTTCCATAGGGTCTACCCCCTTAGTCTGTTCTAAGGAGACAACTTAAATAGAGAGATAGGGGATCAGGGTGACAGCCCCCGATCTGAGTCGTTGTCACGGTGCCTAGACATTTTGTGCGACAACAAAACGTTATTTTTATTCCGTAGTATTTATTTTGTGAAGGCAGCAGTGTATTGGTTTCGATATTTACCGTAGAACACAGTAGTAATTTTTTCAGTTTATTTAACAAATAGAAGAAACTTAATCAGTTGTTGCAATAGGATTCGGGGTCACTGAATTTTCACAATGTAGAGCTAATCACAACTCGCTCTATCCATCAAGAAAGTGAATATCATTGGATCCAACATGACCAACTTGTGACTTGATACTTTTTCAACCTTCATGGAATGCAAATTTTTTCCATCAATACTTCTAAGCCAAAATTTATGTTGTCCACTCAATCTATATGTTGAAGGATTGAGTTTAAACCAAGCTGTTGTAGATATATAATCTCAACTACTATCTTTCCAAACTATACTTCTGCAATATGTCCTTATAGGTAGCCATGTCATATCTCAAATGAATCATCAATACCAAGTCATTAAAGTCAAAGTTACCCAGTCATGATAGCCTTTAAGATGTCATGTTATGCTACAAGCTCCCTCTAAGATTAGCATCCCTTTGTATGGTCTATCTTCATACTAGAATCCTTCCTCATGCTTTTTGCCTTTCGAATATCAATCAATGTGATTGTAAAGTGAACTAATCAACATGCTTTGAAATAATATCCAACAGAGTGTATGCAGCTCCCTATGAAGTTGTCCATCTTTCATTCTTCAAGAGACCATATTGGATGTTGATCATTTGATCTGCCCATCCATCATGTTTCTATATGTTGAATAGTCATAAGGAAGAGTTATTTCTCATCATTCTCATTTATAATGCTTCTATGTATATGGAAAAGATCTTTCTTATTCATCTTGCTTCTTTGTGTTAAGCAATCGAACAAAAGAGTTTTGTCCAATCTTCTACTAAACATATCATGCTTGTGTTCCCAAGCATATTTCTACAACGAGCTCTTCCTGCAATAGTACTGAAGATATGAATTCTACTTTCTAATGAGAAGCTCTTAAAGATATACTTACTTCTTCCTTTATGCTTTGTCATTTAGTATTCTTTCTTTGAACGAGTTGCATCTTTCCTTGAGGATGTTGTCTAGAATGATGTTCAAGATGAGATTTCTTCTCTAAGATGAGAAGTACTCAATTATTTCTTCATGCTGCAACTTTATTATCTTCATATTTGCAAGCTTCTTTGATGCTAGCTTCCATAATTTTAGTAGAAATATACCTTTTTCATGTTACAAATATTCTCACATAGTGAAGAACCTTAATAATCACTATCAAGGATCCTTGTGATCCTTGATAACTAGTAGACTGCATTTATAATGATGTGGATGCCAAAAAGTAACTGCATGAATGATGGAGAGTTGAATGGTCCAAGATCTTCTATCTTTACTTGATGGCTTCTACCAATGAGATGCAACTGACAGTGTAGACTTAATCCTTCCAATGCTTTACACTTCTTTCCATGATGCCATGCTCCAAAAATAAAACTTCTTTTACAAATGTAATTGTACATGCTACTATAACTGCCATCTTCTAATGAAAAAGAAAACATATTGTAAGCAGACCTAATAGTGACAGAGACCTTCAATAATATAGATCCTTGGTTTCTTCATTCTTCGGTTTCTTTTTGGCTTCTTCATTTTCTTCAGTTGTATGTGCTCCACTTCTTTCCTTCCTCTTATTGTTCCTTTTATTTTGCAGGTCTTTGGGATAATCTCTCTTAAATTGTCCATATTCATTGCATCCAAAGCATTGTACTTTGGATATATCTTGAATTCTTAGTTGTTGATTGTTGTTCCTTTGACAAGGTTCAAACTTTCATAACTTTCCTTTCTTCTTCTTTACTTTGGCAGCAAAAGCCTTTGTCTTCAATCTTGTTTCTTCTATCATACACAAAGACCATATCTCATCAAAATTCAGAGTGTCCTTTCTTTAATAAATGCTTGTCACAAAACTACTCCATTCAGGAGGCAATGCATTGAGAATACAAGTTATTAATTCAAAATCATAAACAACTTCTCCAACAAAAGGAATACTCGTTGGTTATAGTGAATCATCAAAGGCATATAGAATATATAGTCCATGACAAAAACAAGTTGAAGTTAGCATGGAGGGGACCTTTCATTAAAATGTTGCTTATTGGCAGTGTAAAGAAGTGGACTCTGATGAGGACGAAAAACATGAAACTCCCAAGGAAGAAGGATTTGGTCCATCAAATCTTTTTGAACATTACGTTGACCATAAAGAAGAACCAGAAGGGCCAAGTGAACCATGGACCTGATTGTTGTTCTTGAAATCAAGAAAAGACCAGCCTAGTTGAGATCCACTTTACAGGAAGTCGAAGGACATGTAGCACCGCGTGGCACCTTTGGGGAAAGCAAGAGGCCAAAGAGGTATTATGGTTATGCAGCGTTGATGACTAATCTTATTGATGTTGAACCTTCCACCTATGAAGAAGTTGCTAAATAGCGAGTTCGAAAGGATGTGACGTTGGGAGAATACTAATCAATTATGAAGATTGATGTATGGGAGATCGTGCCTAGACCTGAAGGAAAATCAATGGTTTGCTCCAAATGGGTATACAAGATCAAGCATGTAGTGGACGGTAGCATTGACAAATACAAGGAAAGATTTGTGGCTAGAGGTTTCTCCCAAAAAGAGGGAGAAGACTATGATGAGACTTTTGCTTCAGCTACTAGGTACACTACCATTAGATCCATAATTTCTATTGCTTCCTCTATGGGTTTGAATTTACATCAAACGGATGTAAATACCACTTCTCTTAATGGCGTAATTGAAGAAGAAGTGTACTTAGAGCAACCTTAAGGTTTTGAGGTCCATGGTAAAGAGTCTCGTGTTTGCAAGTTGAAGAAAGCCTTGAATCGAAAGAAAGCACTAAGAGTCTGGTGTACACAAATTGACAATTATCTGACAAGACTTGGTTTCTCCAAAAGCAATGCTAATCCAAACCTATATTTCAAGGTCGAAAAGAATGAACCTGTGATCCTATTGTTGTATGTTGGTGACCTATTTCTGACAGGCATGGAGCATCTGATTATTCGATCTAAGAGGGAGCTAGCAACTGAATTTGATATGAAGGGTCTTGGATTGATGCATTATTATTTGGGGCTATAAGTATGGCAAAATCCCGACGAAATATTTCTTGGTCAAGGAAGATACATTATCAAGACCCTGCAGAAGTTTGCTATGATGGATTGCAAGTCAATGTCGACTCCCATGGTTACAAATCTAAGAAAGTTAAGGGACTCTAAGTTTGATTTGATAGATCAATCAATGTACCAGAATTTGATTGGCTCATTCATGTATTTGGTTAATACCAAGTCGGATATTTGCTTTGCAGTAAACACGTTGAGCCAATTCCAAGTGGAACCTAGACACAACCATTGGATTGCAGCAAAGCACATACTGAGGTACTTGCATGGTATGATTGACCTTGGTTTGAGATATGTCTCAAACGGCGATATTCAATTGCAGGGTTTTGTAGATGCAGATTGGGCAAGGAGTGTTGAAGACAAGAAGAGTACATCGGAGGTTGCTTCAGTTTAAGCTTCACTGTGATTTTGATTTCGTGGATGAGCAGGGAGCAGACATCTATCGCACTCAAATTGTCGGAACAAAATATATTGCAAATCGTTAGGCGAGTTGTGAAGCATTATGGCTTCAAAAGTTTCTAGTGGAGTTGTTTGATTGTGTGCTCGAGCCGACCATAAGATATTTTGATAATCAGAGTTGTGTGAAGCTGACAGAGAATCTAGTGTTCCATGATAAGTCAAAGCACATCGAGATCAACTACCAATTCATCCGTGACATGGTGCAGAAGGGAGTAGTGAAGCTCCAGTGTATCTCCACTTATGAGCAAATTGTAGACATTATGACAAAGCCTCTATCCCATCCAAAGTTTGTATACTTCAGAGACAAGTTTGGACTTATGGGGAATCCCTCTCGCATGGAGAGGGAGTGATTATGAGATAGCATCGTGGATTGGCATTCTTCTTGTGTCATGTATGACCCGAATTAGGAAGAATAATCTTCGAGCATCAGGTTCATTTAGCATCGAGCCCTGAATTACTCTGTTAAGAGTGTGGCTTTTGACGATTCACCATGTGTCAAGACGTTGACCCAAATTATGGTGGACCATGACTAGTCTAGCTGTCAAGTGTCAAGTATTGATCTGAATTATGGCGACTAATTGATGCTTAATAATGTACCATGTGGCTGAAGTATTGACCCGTATTATGGTGAGGAGATACCATAGATCTGAGGTACTAACTTGAAAGATGATACCGTGATGGTGTTCTTGATTTACCATGTGCCAAAGATGTTTGACCCAATTATGGTAAATGGTTAATGCTATTGGATTACCATGTGTCACAATTGTGACCTAATTATGGTGATAATTTGTTATAACCTTTTCCACAATGAAGAACATTTATCTAGTCATTATGAATACCTCCCTAGCTAAGAGGGAGTGTTGAATTTTGTAGCTATGGTCGGTCTTCATAATTATATTTCAGCGCTTGTAATGTATAAGAATTTGAAATACATGTTCTTAATGTTACTTTGATTATTTAGCCCCTGAAAGAAATTATATAAGATATGTTCTTCATGTCGAATGTAAAAGAGAAATTTTTGAAATTTGAAATTTGAATTTTTGGCTCTAAGTTAGTTAAGTCGTCCCTCCCTCAAGTCAAGTCAGCCCAGCAAAGAGACACACCAATTTTGGACACACAGACCACTATATAAAGGCATTCGACCTCCTCCACAAAGGCACCATTCGGCCATCACAAAAGAAAGAAAAGTTATGGTCATCCAAACGAAGGACAAAGACCTCTCTCAAGCTCGCATTTCTCTCTCTCAGATTTCACACATGTGACCTTTTCTGGGCAGTTTTCTGGACAGGCTAAATTTCTAGGTAGTTTTTTGAGCAAATTGAAATTCTAGGCAGTGTATTCTAGGTAGGCCAAAATTCTGGTCAAATCTAAGAAGGTCGAAATTTTGAAGGGCTAAAGTTTTGACTTAATTTGACTTGACTTGAGGGTTGCAGACCAGGTTTGACCATAGCTTGTTGATATTGTTGATGTCATAGTTGACTAGCCACATTAGATGTCTCTCTTGTTGAATTGAAGAATTTCTCTAAGGAAAATGTTGTTGGGTTTCCCCCCAAATGGGTTTTCCAGGGTAAATCTAGTGTTCTCTCTTTGTGCAGTGTGATCTTTATTGTTTTTATGGTTTATGCTTAAATTTCCAAAGTGTAATTGCTTAATGATAAACTGGATTGTTAAAAGAAGATCTATATCATTCGAAGTAATTACGAATAGTTCAGAAATATTGTGCTGATATCTATCGCACTTGAAAAATCAACACAATTTTGTTGACCTGGTTGCTCCCTCTTAATCTCAGATCTAGTACAATAACTCTCAACACAAATCCCTATTTTTGGGAGAGTACTCTTGTCATAACTTTGCTTTGTTCTTCCATCTGCTACCAAAGCCTTGGCATCCTTCATTATGTACCTGGAAACCTTATTAGGAGGCCATGGAAGAAAAATTACAACCAAGCAAAGGATACAAAGACAAGAGACTAACTATTAGTAAAAACAACAATAGCAATAATCCAAAAAGAGAGATAAAATACTTATCTTTTGAGAAGAATGTCAGCACCTTCTTGATCTTTAGTCTTCTTGCATCCATCTACAACTTTGTCAGCTTCATCCACATCATTATGATGTCATTCCTTCCTTGCAAGAGCTAGGGTTTCTTCTTTCAAAGGAAATGATGATCTAAATCCAATCCTAGGGTTTTTTTTCCATAAACCCTAGAGCTTTCAAGCCCTTATTGCTTCCTACGGTTTACAAAACTTAGATGTCCAATTTTACGTCCAATACTTTTATTTAATCTTCCAAACCCTAGATTTACAAAGACTCATTTTGCACCTCTTTCAAATCATATTCCAAAATCATAAAATCCCCATGTTTTGGGCAAACAATCAAGATCAAGGATCCCACAACATACTTCGTTACATGATTCTTATCCTTCCAACCTAAGTAGCCTGTTAATAATAGGAGGCTTTGCAAATGATTCATTTTCTTCCTAAGATGACTTTGGTCCTTAATTTAAAGAGGAGCTCGGCCTCTTCTTCATTGTTAGACAGTAGCAACAAGTCATGCCTCCTTGATTCTTCCAAAACAAGTATCTCGGCATAATTCAAATAAATGCATTATGCCTTAAATAGGAGACTTCAAGGAATTTTCTTCAAATTTGGTAGCCAATGAATTCTTGCAGATAATTCTCTTAACTTCCTATGGCTCAGAAAGGAACTTTACAGATCAATCATCTTAAGAACTTTGTTATATACATAATGTAATACTTCTTCCACAAACGTGTCATATTCTTAGGAAATATACATGGTCCCCAGGTTTATACAAAACTTCAGTTTGACTTCAAGATGCCAAACATTATTGATAGAAGTGCACTTGGTTCATTAGTGAATAAGTCATTATATCTCAGAATGACTTATATGCAGGTAGATGTTTAAAAGCCCTTTCTTTTATACACATCGCTTAGGTCTTCTAGGATTTGCAACTCATAAAATTTTGTTGTAGACATACAGACCATAAGAATTCAATCATAGAGATCTTCACAAGGTCATATATTGGCAAATATTTTGAACTTGTCTCTATTCATCCTTTTGAACGGGGTTTCAACATAGGTTTGAGCAGATTCCACCTTGAATTTGGTTTATGACATATGGCATGGTCTCATCTTGAGATTGTATTCCCAACATGCTTGTACTAGAGATTGATGGAGATACATTTTGCAATTCCAACCTTGAAATTGTTGTCTAAAAGAACTTTGATCAAACAAGAATTTTTGAGTAATGATATATACCTTGCAATTTCAATCAGACTTCGTTGGTTTTGAGTCTTGACTTTGACTGAGCCAATTTCGGACTACTCTGAATTGCCTTGATATTCTTTGGTTTTGTGAGGGTTTTTTGGCCTTATTGCAAGAGACCTGGAACCTTCTTAATATCCTTCACCTTTAGGTTTCCTGACTGAGATAGGAGACCTTGAATTTGCTTACTAAACAGTGATATTTGATCTCCAAAACATAACACAGTGATATCAACAACAAGAATGTATCCAGTGTTCATTTAATGTCAAACTCCTACATATAGCTTCAATCTTTAAGATGTTTGTTCAATATTCTTTAAGATCTTCTTCAGCAAAGTTTCAGTCACTTGACATGGGCTAGACCCTTGGTCTTGGTCAAAATAGTTTTTATGCTCAGGACTTCTCTTTGTGAATAATATATACTGCAATGGCTCTGCCTTTTTGAAACATTAATCAAATCATAACCAAAACAATATTGTATTGACTGTGGGCTTTACGAGATTATATGAGGAGTCTTTCGACCTTCTGAGGATTCTTGGATACCCTGAGATATCTCGGCTCACTTCTGAGATTTTTTGGTCCAGCAACTTCTGAGATTTTCCAGTCCTGCCTGAGATTAGGATTGAGGCCTTCAGTATATGACTTAGGCTTCGACCTTTTTAACAAAGATCAAGCTAGTAGTCTTGGATAGAGGTAGGATATTCCAGCCTTCTTCAAGGGCACAAACAGATCCTAGTCTTGTTAGAGATAAACTCCTTCCTTCTCAGAACTGGAGAAGGATTAGGGCTTCTTTAAGGTTGCTCTCTCACCATGGCCATGATACCATGTTGATTTTATAGGGTCTTCTAAACAGGTAATTACTTCAAATGATTTATATCTTTCACATTCTTATTCATTATTCCATCATTAAGCAATTACACAGAAGACATCAACAACATAATAAATATGACCGTGTTGAAATGTAACTGGGTTTGGTCTTCATAATGACATGTAATCATGATTTTATTTGATGTAATGAGAAAAAAAAAAAATATTATTGTTGATCTTGAGACATGGGCCTCAATCAAGCGAAGGAGAAGTGAATTGAAGGAGAGATAAACTCACTATATCTCAGATCTGTTTTGGGCTCATTTCCTCACTCGTGTGACCTATAATTCGGGCACATTTTCAGCCATATAAAGTCAAGATTATAGTCAGGCCGAATAGGTAAAACAAGGGTAAAAGAAGTCTAAGATAGCAAGTCAAATAATCTAAGAAAGGAAGCATGCCCAAGCAAAGAGGAGAAGAAGTCTCCAACATCCTCAATCTATCACATGTGAGAAAAGTATGCTTCAGGAGGCCGAAAATTGCATTCAAGGAGGCCGAGAGTTTCAAGGTCGAAGACTGAAATTGAAGAAGGGATTGAAGTCAAGAAGAATTTAGCATTGACTTGAGGCAAGTTTGACTTGGTCTTGGAGAAGTTCACTATCAAGGGTCTAGGTCTTGGAATTCGACAATTAAAGATTCTATAACAAGAAAAATTTTGCAGGGATCAAGATTGGAGAGGTTTTGGCCCTCGCTGATAGCCTATATCTTGTGTCCTTTGTCTCATTTTTCATTATGTTTTGGTAGTTGTTTGATGAAGATAACACAATAATAATCAAGTTAAAGAACAATCTAATCAAGAAAAGTAAAAAATCTTCACAAGCAGTTATCATAAGCAAGAGAAATCACCTATACTGTTGCCCCCTAGATTTCTCAACAGACAGTAGGATCATGAAGAGACAGCCACACAAAGAAACACAAGAGTTTACCTTGGGAAAACCCACATGGGGGGAAACCTAGCAACCTTTTCTTTAAAGAAATCATCAAATTCAACAGAGATACTTTAGTCAGGTACATGGTCAAACAAACGAGCACTATAGCTAGGTCAAACCTGGTCCATCACTCCTCCTAGTTAAGTCAACAGTTTGCTTAATAACTTTGATCTGATCTGCTTCAACTACAACATAGATGTGGCCTCGTACTCTCTATTATATTGCCTTCTCAAACCTCTCCTTGCTTGCCTCAGACCTTCTCAGACCTTCTCTTGCCTCGAAAACCTTCGCTTGCCTCAGACATATTTTGCTTACTTTAGAATTTGCTTGCCACGGACAGAATTTGTTTTTGCCCCAGATTCGCATTCTTGCCTCAGGCCTATGCTTGTTTGCCCCGGACCTTCGTCCTCTATTGTTGACTTCATAAATGTTCTCGTGCTACCTAAAATAGGTCGAATAATGAATTTCTTGCCCTAGACATGACCGAATGGCTTGGCTTGGAGGAGGACGAAATGATGTTTGTATATAGTGTCTTGAGAGGTCGAATAGGTGTCCCTAGAAGTTGGGTTGACTTAAACACTTGAAGGGAGGCGACTTGACTAGGCAAAGGCAGACTTGACTTTTTAGGAGCCAAAATATTCAAATTCTTCTCTTTTACAGCCGACATGAAGAACATGTCTTTTAGCATTTTTCTCTTTAACCCAAACATGAAGAACATGTTTTACAATCATTGTTATAAATACATCAAAAATGTAAATTATGAAGACCAACCATAGCTACAAAATTCAACAAAACTGACTAATAACACAACCTTGGTCACACCTGGTCAAACTTCCCTAAGTCAATTTGTTGCCCAAACAATTCGACTTAGTATGTTCTGCTAGGGCCAAACTTCGGCTTACTTCTGCACCCAAAAATATTGGTCCTGCTGCCCTAGTATGATTCAGAAATTCAGCCCATCTGTCAAACGTGTGAGGTCACATAAGAGGAACATATTCACACGTGCGAGGTTGAATAGATAGATAGAGAAGATGTTGGATTGCTAGATCAACTTCGCCCTTCCTTTCTCTTTTCTTCTTCATCTAGATGAGCAAAAGATGTCTTCTTGTGTGAGATTCGAATTGTCCCTTGTGGAGGAGAACAAGTGGTGTATATATAATGATCTGGGAAGCCAAATGGGTGCCGCCAGAAGGAGGGCCGACTTGATCATCTTGGAGCCAAAAATTCAATTTCAAATTTTTTTTTCTTTTGAAACCAACATGAAGAATATGTCTTTCATTACATATATTTCAAGAGCTAAAATATTAACTGTGAAGACCGACCATACCTACAAAATTCAACAGCACTCACCAAATGACATTATTTGGCAAGCACTCAATGTTGACATTTGCACCACTGATTCAAATGATCAGTGAGGCTAACTCCCCCATCCTCCCCTTAGTATAGTTGTAATTCTTTTATAAACTCTTCTTCACATTCTAGGGATCTCCTTTATGAGATAACCCACTAGCACATCTATTTCATTTCATGCTGCTCCGTGTATTCATTCTTCATTTTAGGGAGGCTTCTTGCACCCAACCCACAGCCCCCCCCCCCACCCCATCCTTTTGAATTTGCTATTATTATCAGTTTTATTCTATAGTCTCTTTGACCTACTTTGGTCTTTAGTGGACATTAACAGAAATCAGTTTCATTATCAGGACAAAATAAATATTCCAAAGTCAACTCTAACACCAAAGAGTAATTATCCTGAAAAAGAAGCCTCGCTATGAAATATTATAGAAGATTCATATCTGGCTGTGTGGCACGAGGATGAGATTGAAGTTTGAATCATAAATGTGTACGAAATTGAATTCAGAATGTAACCAGTTGATACTCGATAGATACACAACACAATAGCTACAATTTATAACTAGCCAAAGCAGGTACCAAATGGAAAATAAAGAATGTGCAGGCCATCCATGATGATGCTTACCAGGAGTAGCCTAATGAAAAGACTAAATGAAACAAACCAAAGTAACATGGAGCACTATTTTGAGAAAATCAGTCCCATGCCCGGTTCCAAGGGGCAGTCAGAGAGGTTTCACATCTCAATATAGTAACAAATTAAATATGAATCTTAATTCATATGAATATATTTCCACATTTAAAAGAATGTGGCAGACAGAAGAGAAACAGGTAAAATTCGATTCCTCAAAAAGTACATTTTCTATTTGAAGTCAGGAAAAAGGAAAACAATTCATTACAACACGCACCTTATTTGCTGGCTTATCACCAAGCCCAAACTTATTAGCAGGTTTTCCATCTGGAATCTTGTAATCCCTAAACCAGTTTCGAATTGCAGTTAATGTGCCCTGCAATGAATCAATCATCATAAATACAAAGGAAATCAAGACCAAGGAAAATAAGAAGCATGCAATGCAGATCAAGCTTGGCTTTACTGCACAACAAAACTCAATGGTAAAAAGAAAAAGCTCATTATTATTACTTGCTTCTAGGAAACATTTGTTCAAGCCATTTACAAATGTATCAGTTTTAGACTGCTATATCAATCTGTCAATCATTCAGAGAATAAGGCCTTGACAAACACATAAACAGAAATTGTCGCCCATTTTGTTTTATCTAGTTAAATTTACAAATGGGAATTTCATTTGAAAAAACCCTACCTGAAAAACATCTGAACTTTAGAAAATAGAGATAATCCATGTACCTTTTAGTAGTGATTAGAAACAGTGACGAAAGAAAGAATTGTCCAAGATCTAAAAATGTCTTTCATATAAGTAATTTTTTTAATGAAAAATTCCCTTAAAAAATTATACTCAAAGACTACTGATAGATATTAGTACCTAAGTTACAGTAACCCTTCCTCTCTAGAACATTTATCTCTTATGCAATCCCACATATTGAGATCAGACAAGGAATATTGTAGAAATAGATAACCTAACCCACGACTCACTTTCCCTAAACCCCTGATGGAACAAGATTTGCATCCCTCTGACCTCCTATATTTACTCGTCAGGTTTTACAGCTATACACAATGTATATCTGCCAGATAATTATTTAAATGAACCAATGAATATACGGTTTTCAACTTTACAAATAAATCTACATTTTTTCATAATTTATTTTATTTTGCTAAGTTTTTTTAGCAATCTACATTTCCTGGAAGTCACTCTCCTGAATGACTTAACTGAGCAACATAGTGACTGAGAGTGTGTAAACAAAAGAATTGAAGAACCAGAACCACTAAAGTAATGATTGTAACTTTTCACTAGACAGCCGCTGAGGTTTACAATCACTTAATTCCAATGACCAAATGAGACCCCATATGATTGGTTTATTGTTGAAAACAAAAACAGTATCAATCGGTTACCGCCGCGCATTACCATCGACTGAAACAAAGTTGCAACCAAGGCTGAAACACCAGGTTACACGAAAGCTGAGTTAGTACCAGCTTACAACCAAGGCTTAGTTACTACCAGATCACCACATATGCTAGTCTACCAGCATATTACCACTGACGATAGCTTACCATGTGTTTATCACTAAGGCTGTACATCATCAGTATCACTGAAGTGCTGATAACACTTAACAGAAGATAACCATGTAAATTAGAATAAAAGAATAGATGTCAAAAGTTAATCATGGCCACCGGCGAAAACAAGCTACAACTAACAGTTATTATAACAAATATGCATGCAGTCATATTGCTCAAAATTACTTATGTTTCAACTAAGGAAATTAAATTAAATTATAGTGATGTCCACCAACAGCCATTATCAATTAATGAGACTGTAAAACAAATGCATGTGTATCTAAAGACAAGGGAATGCATAAATCATAATAACACAAAGAGAAAAGAGAAAAGACCAAACAAACAGAAAAGAATCCCGTGATGAACCCTTAGCTAAACTGAGAGGGGGGGTGAATCAGTTTAGTACATTCATGGACATTAAAACTCTTTTCTTTCTGCTCTTTAACAACTTCATTTTATGAGCATCTTAATACATAATGAATCAGCAAACTTAATGCGTGGGCAGCAAGTAATAAGCAGATTAAAAACAACACATAATCATCATGCACATAGAAAACAGATATAAGTGGAAACCCATTAGGGAGAAAACCACATCTTATTATTGTTGTGATGCAAAAGCAAACTCCTACACCCTCTCACAACTGATTTTCTGTAGCCTCCAACCTAAAGGTGGCTACCACCTCAAATTCTGCAAGCTACAACTTGCAAGGAAGCTCCAACTCCCATCTATTTTCTGCAGGCTACAACCCACAAGAGGCTCCTACCTCAACCAACTCCAATTGGACATCTATCAAGCTACAACTTGAAACGGAAGCACCAACTCCCATGTATTTTCTGCAGGCTACAACCCACATGAGGCTCCTACCTCAACCAGCTCCAACTGGACATCTATCAAGCCACAACTTGAAATGGAAGCACCAACTCCCATGCACTACAATAAAAAATATTTTGCTGATTTACCTGGATATCAACTCTATTATACTCCCTTCTTCACTGTTGCCTCTTCAGCCTTCTTATCTACTTCATATCAACTCTAGATGTGCACAGCATATCTCTCTCATTCATCCACTCTCTCTTACTTCTCCCCCCTCTATAACTTCTTTATTCATACTGATATTACATGTTTTATATAGAGAACTACATGACTGTTTGCATTCTACAGGGAATTCGAAGTGAACAGGCCTGATCCTATGCCTTCCACCCATTCGATTCCTTACACTTTAGTTCAGGTTATTACATCAGAAATAATCATTACAGCACTCATTGGAGTTTTGCCTATGCCTACGGAGACTTTCCCTTGCATCACATACAATAAAAAAATAATAAATATATTTACAATTACAACAATATTTCACTCGACCCTTTCAGCTCTTGGCTCGCTGTGCATTTTTCCTTTATGCTACTATCGTGGTCTTTTCTGTTTCTGTTGTTATATTATAACAGTTCAGCACAAACGCCTTTTACTAGACTCGACCCAGCTGTTGTGTTTCCAACAGTGCCACCATATCTCCTTTTGCTCGACTCTGCCTCTTCTGCTCGTGCCCGCAGTGTTTAGCCTTCACCTTTGTCTCAACAACCGACACTACTGAGCCCGACTCGACCCATAGTGCTTACCTCCTCATAAACGCAACATGCTGCTTTCTCTGCCCTTTGCTCTCCGTCGAGTCACTTACCCGAGCCTTTCTGCCCGCGTTCAGACTTTCTTCATAAACCGCCATTAGACTGGACTTGAAACGCATTACAATGGAACTCTGAATAAAATCGCATCTAATACTCTTATCGCATTTCGCATTTTGGCGTTGTTCTTGTGCGTTATTCCTCCTGAGCTTTGCGATTTGCGATATTCGATTGGGTCCCACAAAGTACTTTAAATCCTTTAGTCTTTGGCTTTGAAGCGTATTGCATCCGAGCTCTTTATCGCACTTCGCATTTCGGTGTTGATCTTGTGCACTATTCCTCTTGAGCTTTGTGATTTGCAATATCTGATTGGGTCCCACACCAGACTTTAAACCCTTTAGTCTTTGGCTTTGAAGCGTATTGCATCCGAGCTCTTTATCGCACTTCGCATTTCGGTGTTTCAACATGGTTCATGAGTGCTATCCCTTCTGAGCTTTGTGACTTGCGATATGCAATAAAGGGTTCAGGTCCCACTGGGGGTGCCACATCACTACCACGTCATCATGCCACGTCATCAAACTTTTATTGCGATCTGTCGTCACTGCCTACATCACCGCCACGTCACCATATCGCACTTTGTAGTTTTTGTGATTCCTGTGTTTGTGCGATATTCCTCCTGCTCTGATTGCCATATGTGATCCGTTGCACTGTTCTGAACTTGAATTTACACGACTCGACCCTTGACCTGCACTGTTCTAAGCGCATATACCAGCCCGAATCTTGAACAGTTCTGAACATAGATTGCTCGACTCGACCCACTCGTTCACTCCTTTTCTTCTTGTTGCATGCGTTCACGGTTCGACCCTAAGCTCGTTTATTACTTGTTTTCTTTGTTGCACACACACACACCCGACTTGACCTTTGCTGCACACTTTTCCTTTGCTTACTGTTATGAACGTGAATAGCCCGACTTGACCCTGCAGTACACAGTTTTCTTCTTTGCTGCATTACGCTTCTCTTTTGCCTCTTTTGTGCTCCTCCACTGTACTTTTGCCTTCTTTTCCTTATTTCTCCTTTATACTCCAGTTGATCCTGATCTGCTCCTTTGTCCTCAATGATAATTTTGATGATGCTCCTTTCTGCTCTTTTGCCATCAATGACAATATTACCAACAGTCTCCCCCTTTGGCATTGATGGCAACACATCCTCCCCCTTTCATTCTAAGAGGTGTCTTTCTTCCTTTGCTTGCATTTCCTCCCCCTTTGACATCAATGGCAAAGGGTTACACCTTTTTCCAGTGTATTTCCATCATTGCACTACTACAATTCTGGATAAGCATTCTTCATTTTGTCCACATACCTGACTGGGACTGCTGCTCCATTTGGTGCATAAGCATTGTTGGGATGACCCTTTGAAAATCATTGAGATTTCATGAATATACATAATCCAGCATTGTATTACTGCTTTCAGATGCTCTTTCCAAGCTTTTAGTTGTTCTTATTCCAAGGATCTCTTCTTAGACAACTTTCATGGGGACTTTTTATGAACTGCTCTCCCCCTGGGATGTTGCTTCTTATCTATCATTGCTTGGATATCCGCGTTGCTTCCTAGAGCAGCTCCCCCTGTGAATATGATGGATTCATAATGTTATTAAAGTAACAGGCTCCCCCTTTTTCCTCTTCTTCCATAATTTGTTGGGATTCCTCATAATGTCTGCATTCTCTAAGTTCTCCATGGAGGCAATCTCATCTCCAAGCTACTTACACAACCTACTCCTTTCTTCTATCAGTCTTCTTACTGAAATAATCTCAGATTGATGAGTGTTATCATTTTCCTTTATTACAACTTTCACAAGAGTAATAGCTTTCTTATCCTCTGCCTTCAACTTGCTAGATTCTCCTTCATATCATATCCCAGCCTTTACAAGAGGAGATCTTTGTGCATTCAATATCATGTCCAATTGTTCGGCACATTTTAACTATTGAATGTACATTGTTAAATCAGTGTAGCTTCTTTCTCAGTGTTTGTATCCCTTGGTGCATATTGTTCTAACACAGCAATCCAGGCTTCTACTCCAAGGGACATCAAATAGGATTTCATTCTTACTTTCCAGAAGGCATAGTTTGTGCTCGTAAACAATGAGGCTTTATTTGTTGAGCATCCTTTTAGGCTAGCCATTTTGGGGACCTAGGACCTCCTTCCAGTTGTTAAACTATTACTGAAGGAATCGGCTCCGATACCAATCAATGAACCCTTAGCTAAACTAAGAGGGGGCGGTGAATCAGTTTAGTACATTCATGGACATTAAAACTCTTTTCTTTCTGCTCTTTAACAATTTCATTTTATGAGCATCTTTGTTGACACCTAATCCTATGGATGGGTGTGCATATGTATTTTTGTATATTATTTATTATTAGGAAATAAGGAAGGCCAAGAGTCATTGGGAGATGAATCCCAATAGCCTCACCTCCCATCTATATAAGCATGTACATTCTTCAGCGAATACACATTCTAGTTTTGAGGAGTTACCTCCTGGTTTGACATGGTATCAGAGCCAGCCCCACAATTGGCATTTCTGCCCTGTGGTGTAACTCCCTATCCTTTGCTCAGTCATATTTTTTAATAGTTTTCTGCTGCTCTTAATTGCTAGACTGTTATTCTGCATTTTTTTTTTCCCTATATAGTACTAACATTTGCAGCTCCAACTCCTGCAGCTCCTGAAGACTGCAGGCTCTGTCATTCTGCAAATTGCAGGCTCTGCCATTCTGCAATTCCAGCAGTCCTGCAACTCTGTCATTCTGCAGATTCAATTTCAAATTTTTTTTGTAACGCCCTTTTGGGCCTCCTCATTCTCCATTCATCCCTGCGCTCCTCTCCATTCATCCCTGCGCTCCTCCATTTTTCTCCTACACAACGCCTTCCCTTCCCCTGCCTGCATTCCCATTCCTCCATACCCTCACCCATCCCTCATCGACCTGCGCTCTCTGGTGTAAACAACGTTGTCACATATATGGTCGGATTCCATTTATGTAAAACAGACTTCAACGCTGTTTTTAATACAGCGCGAGCTTCAACACTATTTTAATACCGCTGTCAATTACCACTCATACATTGTATCGAATACATATCTCGTTTGGTTTACATCCCAGTTTGTAATACCTCCACGCAGTTGATAAAACCAGCGCTCTCCATACATAACACGCAGCTCTCTCCTTGTATACACTCTGTCATATTAAACGTTGTCTGTCAATAGTAATACCGCCTGTCTACAGCTTCTCTGTCATATATATATGCACCGCCTCTCCCCTATATACCCGGCCTCCATCGTTTAATACCACAGTTCATATTTAAAAACTGCCCATTCATATGGTACCACAGTTGACAATACCGCCCACGCATTAAACACTGTCATGGTATTTATACGCTGGTTTATACAGTCATTATGGTTTAATACGCTGGTTTGGCACGCACAGTCATTATGGTTTAATACGCTAGTTTGGCACGCACAGTCATCATGGTTTAATACGCTGGTTTGACGTGGCCTGTCCATATATTTCAAACGCCGCCTGTGGTATATAAAACGCTGTCTCCTTCCATTTTTATCGCCCTTTGCATATTGCAATCCATTCATACTTTTAAAACGCAGTCATATGAAACGCTTGGTATCACCGTCGACCAGATTATATTTAAACGCTGTGTTTTGTTATTTGTTATCATGGTATGCGCCCCCTCCCATGTTACAATACACTGCCCCTTCCATTTTTAATAGTCCATACCGCCTCCATTTTTAATACGATTTCCCAATCCCCATATCCCTCCATTCTGCCCCTCCTTACCCCTTTCATAATTCCGCCCCCTCCACTTTATATTATACCCTCCCACTGTCATATATTTAATATCACTTCCATTTCATAACACCACCATTTCACCATATCGCCCTCCCTTCCCTTCCATATCGACATTTCACAAATTTTTTTTTCCCCAAACAAAAAAAATAAAAAAATATTTTTTTTTTTGTGCAGAATTCAGATTTTTAGCAAAGAGCTTGAGTTTTTTGAATCAGCTTTTTTAGCAAAGTGTTTCTGTCCTTTTAAAATTCAGCATATTTGCAGCAAAGAGTTTTTTCAGTACATTTTCCAGCAAAGATTTTTTTGTTTTCTCTCCTTCAAGAGAAATTTTCCAGCAAAGTTTTTTCTCTCCTCCTTCAAAAGAAGATGACAGTCCCTTCATCTTCTAAAGAGGCTGCCTACTTGGCACAGAGAGAAAAGAGACATGCTTCAGGTCCATCCAGAGGAAGAGAAGGCAGAAGACGAAGAAGAAACTTCAGAGAAAAGGGGGGCAGACAATCTAAAGCTCAGCAGCAAACAAATCAAGACAGAGGTAAAACTAGTGACAAAGACAAAGGTAAACCAGCTGAATCAGCTCATTCTGTTCTAGCACATTGTAACAATGGAGTAACTGAAAACCTATTTGATGTTTCATTTACTTCATGGAGAGATGATTGGTTGCTAGATTCGGGAGCAACATGTCACATGACATTTAGAAAAGATTTTTTTGAAGAATTCACTGACAAAGTTGATGGAGCAGTATATTTCGCAGATAAATCCAAACTCAAGCCATCGGGGCTTGGCACAGTCAGGCTTAAACTGCCTGGTCTTCCTGATCATATCCTACATGAGGTTCTATACCTCCCTGAGTTGAAGAGAAACTTGCTGTCCCTGGTCGAAATCCGGCAGCAAGGACACTCAATTCACTTGTTTGATGGCAAGGCAGAGGTCAGAAAAGCATCGGATCACTCACTTGTCATGGAGGGAATAGAAGAAGGGAGACTCTTGAAGCTGAAAGGTTCATCTGCTCATGCTCAAAACTTTGCATTCAGTTCACATCATGATGAAGGTACATTCCCATCAAGTCTTTTATGGCATGCTAGATTTGGACACTTAAACTATGACAGCCTTCGTTTGTTGAAGAAAAATGGTCTTAATGGACTGCCTACAATTCCTAGAAAACCTAAGGAATGTGATGCTTGTATTCTAAGAAAGCATAGCAAACAGCCATTTCATGATTCACACTCCAGAGCACATAGAAAACTTGAGCTTGTTCATTCAGATTTATGTGGCCCTATGCCTGTTGCTTCTGCAAATGGAAATAAATACATGATGACATTTATTGATGACTACACTAGAATGTGTTGGATTTACTTATTGAAGAACAAGTCTGATGCTTTTCAAACATTCAAGATTTTTCATGCATGGATTGAAAATGATGCACAAACTCATATTGGCTCTCTACGTACTGATAATGGAAAAGAATACACTTCAAACGAATTTGAAAATTATCTTCGTCAACATGGAATCAAACATCAAACCTCTGTGCCATATAATCCACAACAGAACGGTGTAGCTGAAAGAATGAACAGAACCATTTTAAATATGGTCCGCTCCATGTTATTTTTCAAGAATGTAAAATTGATGTTTTGGGCGTGCGGTTCTATGTCTTGTTTACATAAAGAATAGGTGTCCTTCAAGTTCAATTAGAAACAAAACTCCTTTTGAAATGTGGCATGGCCACATTCCTTGATAAAAACATTTAAGGTCTTTGGGTCCATGTATGCCTTGATACCCAAGGGTCAAAGGAACAAACTTGGTGCTAGAGCGAGAAAATGTATCTTCTTGGGGTACTCAATACCTCCAAAGGATATCCGTCTCTATGATGAAGCAAATAAGAAGTTTGTGATAACAAGAGATGTCATATTCCTTGAATCTTCCAAGAGTGACAAGGTTATTGAGCGGCAACTTGATCGCCTGGATAGATTCACACATGCAAAGTATTTCCAAGAATTTGATAGTCAGATTCCACATCTTGAAGGGGGGATTCTGATATTGAATCAAACTATGGAATCATGTCTTGAAGCACTCTCTCCCCCACATGAAGAAACAACCACGGATGACACATTGAATGATGTGATTGACGGAATTGGGAGATTGAATCTTGAATCAATTCCAACTCAGTCAAATGACCAGCCTGGGCCATCTCAGAAAGGTCCTCCCAAATGGCTGACAAAGACACTGGAGAATGTTCATCTTGATGAGGTTGGAAAAACGGGAACAAGAAGTTCCACTAAAAAAATTGAAGGTGATGTAGATAATTTTGATTCTCCTATTGATATGGATATTGCTTATAACGGTGAATTGAGTTTTTCTATAGAACATGACCCAACTTCCTTTAAAGAAGCCTCTTCTCATGATGAATGGAAAGAAGCGATGCAGAAGGAGTATGATGCCTTGATAAAGAATGGCACTTGAAAGCTGGTTGATCCACCTTTGGGAACGAAACCAATTGGCTGTAAGTGGGTCTACAAGAACAAGTACAAAGTAGACGGCTCACTTGAGAAGCACAAGGCTAGGCTTGTGGCAAAAGGATTCACACAGAAAGAAGGAGTTGATTATGAAGAAACTTTTGCTCCCACAGCAAAATGGACCACGATCCGAACTCTCTTTGCCTTAGCAGCTCAGAGTGGATGGAAAGTCCATCAGATGGATGTAAAAACAACCTTCTTGAATGGAGATCTAAAGGAGAAAGTTTATATGTCCCAGCCAGAAGGATTTGTGATAAAGGGTCGAGAACACAAAGTTTGCAAACTTGTAAAATCCTTGTATGGCCTCAAGCAAGCACCACCCCAGTACAGGTAGCAGAGATTAATGAGAGCATCTTACGAAACTTGATTTCAAACACTTTGATCTTGATGATGCAACTTTGTTTGTTAAGAAAGTTGGAAAAACAGTTGTATATCTTGTGGTATGTAGATGATCTTTTGATAACGAGGAAACAATGAAATATATTGCATCCATGAAGAAAGAGAGTTGAAGAAAGGTTTTGAAATGACTGATTTGGGTCATGTTCATTACTATTTGGAGTAGTGAAGTAATTCAACATCCTAAATTCATTGTTCTTTCTCAAAAGAAGTACATTGGAGATCTCTTGAACAAGTTTGGCATGGATGACTGTAAACCCTTAAGCACTCCTATGGAACAAAACTTGAAGCTCACATCTATTGAAGGGAAGGAATTTGAGGATGCAACTAAGTATAGACAGCTTGTAGGAAGTCTTATCTATCTGACCACCACCAGACCTGTAATAACCCTACTTCCAGAGTTCTAGAATTTGTACTTATTTGAACTTCTGTTTAAGTAACACAGATCTAATAAGACATTGTAATGGTATAAATTGAAATTTCAAACTGTACAATTAATCACTTGAAGCTCACATCAGTTGAAGGGAAGGAATTTGAGGATGCAACTAAGTATGAACGGCTTGTGGGAAGTCTTATCTGTCTGACCACCACCGGACGACTTGCTCTCATTTTACAATACATTTGGAATCCTCTCCAAGGTTCATAGCCGAAACCTTGTGAAGGACATTGGTCTACTGCAAAAAGAGTTCTAAAGTACTTGAAGGGGACTCCAGACTTTGGACTCAAATATACACAGGTAGGCGATTTCAGCTTGATCGGATACTCTGATTCAGACTTTGATGGGGACAAAGAAACTGGGGTGTCTACTTCAGGTTATACCATGAGTCTTGGATCAGGAGTTGTCTCATGGAGATCACGCGAAAACGGTCGAGTTCCGGCGGTTACGGCCCAGGGGCGGAGTATGTGGCGGCGAGGCCCGGAAACAGCAAAGGAAATTGTGTGGCTCCGGAAAATCCTGGAAAGATTTGCAGATGAAACAAATGTATTCCACACCACTCATGATCGACAACACTTCTGCAATAAAGTTGGCCAAGAACCCAAAGTTCCATGATCGAACAAAGAACATCAATACAAAATACCATCTAATTCGACATCATGTTCAGGCCAAGACCATCCATCTACATCATTGTTCCACAAATGAGCAAACTATTGATATCTTCACAAAAGCACTTGGAAGAGAAAAGTTTGAAAAGTTCAGATCGATGCTTGGGCTCACCAACATCCCTTCGGATTAAAGGGGGGAATATTGACACCTAATCCTATGGGATGGGTGTGGATATGTAATTTTGTATAATAAATAATATTAGGAAATAAGGAAGGCCAAGAGTCATTGGGAGATGAATCCCAATAGCCTCACCTCCCATCTATATAAGCATGTACATTCTTCAGCTAATACACATTCTAGTTTTGAGGAGTTACCTCCTGGTTTGACCAAATCTGAATGCCACACTAGCATTTCATTCCACATCAAGTTCCACTTTTGATAAAATCTCCAAATTCCAACTTAACGGTTAATAACTTCTATTCGTATCCATTTCACACACTTTAGTTAAAACCCGACTATCAACATGAATGATCGGTTTGGGCCCCACAAAGTTTTGACTTACCTTGCGTTAACATCCTTGCAACTTGTTGTTGCCGCATCATCAATCTCGAGGATAGAGCATCCAAAAAATATCGCATTTCGTTTGCTCTAGGGAGTTAAGCTGATGCAGGAGCATCAAGACCTTTTTCTCCATTTGTAAATATGGGGTGTGATAATATTAATTTGTAAATATGGGGTGTGATGATTTTTAATATTTTCTTAATTAATTTGAATTAAATAGGAGAAGGTGAGGATTTATGTAAATATCTTTTTATTAATAAAAGGATATGAGGAAATTTAATAAATTGAAGGATTTTAGGGATAAAAACCTATCCTTTAGGGATGTTGAGAAATTTAGGGGTTTGTTGAGGATTTTAAGGGATTGAGCATTTAATTTAATGATTTTTTTAAATTGTATAAATAGGAGGGCTTTTTGTGAGAGAAACCATGAGAGAATAGTGAGAGGAGTAGAGAGCTGGTTGGGAACAACCAAGGCTGTGAGCCTTTGGTAAATTGTAAGGGCCATCAATCTGGAATATCAGGCCAAACAAAGGGTGTAAGTAATATTGTTTTGATTTCAGATTATACATATATACATTTTGTGATTAGTTGTGAAAGTCATAGTTATTTCTGGTTAGATGTAAATGTATATACATGGTTGAGGTATTGATAATTGGAAAGGTTGACCGAAGGAAGTCCACACTAAAAGAAATGGTGAGATCGATTTATGTAACAATTGTTATCTGTGCATGAATAACTTTGTTATATCAATATGAATTCAATTAATAGCAGATGAAAAGAGGAAAGCAACAGCGTTTTAATACATTTTAAATCTGCAATGTCAAGTTGTGTAATTCTGAGGTCGATAGCAGAAATTGCTATTCGATGAGTGCGTTTGAAGCCACAGTGGGAACCAAAACGATTTCTGTTCTTCTGTTTGAATGAATGGGTATTCCTTTGCTTGTTTATACATTGAGGAACGAGTGTAATGACCGCGCCCACATGATACCTATAAGAATCCAGTTTGAAGTGAAAATGAAACAGAGTTTCCTATGTTGATAGATCGACCTTTTAATCTGAAGCAGATTGATATGTATGTTTGCTGAGTCCTGTTTGCTTGTAGACTGAAGTTAAAATCCTTGAGGTACATCATATTTTAAAAGTGGTAATACACAGTATTCAACAGCGCAACAAGTGAAGAAATAAATCGATGGCAGAAGCGATATTGTGGTTTACAATGAAATTCGATTTTTCAGTTCAAATGTATAGCTGTGGGAAATTCAATGTATATTGAGATTTGATGTGATATATATATGGCGCTGAGTTTGTATGCGTGCTGTATCAAATTGAATTTAAACCACACGTTTTTTTGGTTGCAAGAATTGCATAATCCATGAGAAGTGTTGAAGCCGCTGTATTAAAACCGAATCCGGCATTGAAGCTTCTGTTTGGGTCGATTTCATGGCTCTAACAGAGTTTAAACTCATAGTTTGTTACCATATATAAAAATGATGAAGTTGCATATGAACTTGCATAGTTTGTTGATGAATTGATAATGCAGAGTTTGTTGATGAATTGATAGCGCAGAGTTTGTTGTTGTTGATGAATTGATAGCGCAGAGTTTGTTGATGAATTGATAGCGCAGAGTTTGTTGTTGTTGATGAAGTTGCATAGTTTGTTGATGAATTGATAGCGCAGAGTTGAAGAGCAGGACAGAAAGGTAAGTGCGTTGTTGGCATCTACTGAGCTGGATTGTGAATGCGTTCATTGTTAGTTGACAAGCAAATGAGAATAAATCAATGGGGTTATATTTATAGATTGAATATCAGGGCGCAATCTATAATGAGTGATATGGGATTGTTTGCTTTCGAATGATTTGATCATAGAGGAATGGTAATGAACCCAAAGGCGCATTTGATTATGAAGTCCGATTTTGAGAGGATTTGGTTTTGTAACTAAATGATTGAACTTTTGAGTAAGATTGGGATGGTGTGTATTAATAAATGTTTCATAATCATTGTTGCCTTCATATAGGATGAAATTGCCATGCATGTTTGTATATGAATAAGTGTATGTTGGCATGGTTAAGGAGGCATGTATAATTTGAAGGAGAGTGAATGTTGAATAAATTTAAGCGTATATTGGAAAGCTACCACATGTTGATATGAGATGGTAGTAGATTGAGGTTTTTGATTTTGAAAAAGTTGAGGTGCATTCTTATATACATGGCTATTGATGATCCTGGGTATTGCAAGCTCCAGGCTTGCGTCATTTTTGGTATCAGAGCTTGGCTCTGTTGAAATGAAGAATGTTTGTTTGAAGACAAAAGGTTTGTTAAACTGAAATGTATTTCTGAATGTGTGATGAACGATGAAGATCAGATTTTAAATCTGAAATGCAGCATATAAATTGCAAGTGAACAGAATGCAGGTAAAGGAGATCGGATTCTAATCTGAAAGACAAGAAACCAGAGTACAGCTAAAGGAATGAAGAGTCATGCAGGTATTGTGTTTGGTTAAATTTGATTTGGGTTTTACTGACAAGAAACAGATTGAGGATTGATGGTTGCAGCAAAGAAGGAATTGTTGCTGACAGCTAAAGTTTGCCATATCAAGCCAGAAGGTTGGAAGAGAGAATCAGATTTTAAAATCTGATTGACAGTGAAATTTTGCAGAGGAAGCATAAAGATTTGCTGGACAGAACTGCAGGAATGATGAAATTGAAGTACAGGAGAATGAAAGGACAAGATCAGACGAGATCTTGGAGGTAAGATGATATGGTCTTATTTGGATTTGAAGAATAGAGTATTGTAGTCTTTGCATTGAATTATTATTGCAACTCCCAAAAGGCAATTGCTAACAGATAAAGGAAGCTGGTGAAAGTTTCTAGGTGAAGCATAGGTGTGGCAGAACCTTGAAAAAATCCAATAGAGATTGGATAAGGAAGACAGTTGTGAATAGACAGATGAGTTGAAGCCCAGGAAGAGCAAAGGGAAGTGCTCAAAGGAGGTTCCAGAGATAGAACCAATTGCTTGCCAAAAGACCGAGTGAGGAGGGCTTGGTGAGGTAAGTGGCGGCAAGACAGGACTTGCTGCTGAAGAGGCTTTAGTGCAACTCATAGTAAAGTGAGTAAGAAACTCATAGAGATGGAAAGGATGATGACTAGTGACAGTCGTAACAGAGGTTCTGAAATAAACCACAGCAGAGGACAAAAGAAGAAGGATGCCAAGGCAATTGGCATACAGAGACAGTTAAGCAAAGAGGAATATGAGAGGGAGAAGGCTGAGATAATAGTTCAGCTTGAGGTGTTAATGGAGATGTTGCAAAGAAATGAGGAAGACCAGAAGCGTGGTTATGTCATGAGAAAGAAGTTGAGATGGCAGAGGCTACAAGAGAAGTGGAATCATCAGGTAAATATGCAGTTGATAAAGGAACTAAGGGAACTTGAACAGGTTATTGATGCCAGACAGAGGATAGAGAAGCTCGAAACAGTTGAGCTACAACAAAATGAAGATGCTGAAGAAGATGTTGAAGTTTCGATATGTTACCCAGAGAGTGGACCATTACTTTTTGAAAGTGATGAAGAACCGGAGGAGTTGAATCATATGAATGATTCGAAGCAGCCGGAAGATGTGATGACTGAAGCATCAAACAAGACCGTAAGGTCTTGTGATTTTAAAACTAATGATTTGTGTGTGATTGCAGGTTTGGAAGAAGAAGAACATCTACTGAAGGATGTTAAGGAAGATTTAGCAGAAGAAAGACCATGTGAAGAAATGGAAGATCGTGTAAAATTTCCAAAGTCTACTCCGAGTAAAATCAATTAGTTATATAGAGAATTAGACTTTCAAAGGAGGAAATTGGAAGAACAGAGGATGAATGTCCGGGATAGATTGCTGAAGAAGGATGACAAAGCGGTTGTCATAAATAATAAAGAAATTGCAGATGGCGAGCAAAGGAATGTTGCAGAGGAAAAGGAAGATTGGAAGGCCGCAACATTCATATTGACAGCTAGAGCAACATGTGAGGCGACATTTATAGTAGCAGCAGCAGAAAAGGAGCAATCAAAGGATGGAAATAATCAGCAGACAGAGGAAATACTGGACAGAGAAATTAAGTTGATAAGGAAGTTAATGATAAAAACATCCCAGAGAAAGACAGCCGAAAGAAAGAAAAGGAACGACAACAAGAGAATGACAGTGAAAGATTGCAAGAGCAGAGCAGCTGGAGCACTACAACACAAAATATGGAAACCTGGAAGACAACAACAGATAACAACAGCAGTGAAGAAATTGACAAGCACGGAAGATTTACAAAATAAAATTTGGGATCCAGGAGGAGATATCCAGACTTATGACCAGGTGGTCATGAATTTTATTACATGGGGAGTCTGATGCAGGAGCATCAAGACCTTTTTCTCCATTTGTAAATATGGGGTGTGATAATATTAATTTGTAAATATGGGGTGTGATGATTTTTAATATTTTATTAATTAATTTGAATTAAATAGGAGAAGGTGAGGATTTATGTAAATATCTTTTTATTAATAAAGGGATATGAGGAAATTTAATAAATTGAAGGATTTTAGGGATAAAAACCTATCCTTTAGGGATGTTGAGAAATTTAGGGGTTTGTTAAGGATTTTAAGGGATTGAGCATTTAATTAAATGATTTTTAAAAATTGTATAAATAGGAAGGGGATTTGTGAGAGAAACCATGAGAGAATAGTGAGAGGAGTAGAGAGCTGGTTGGGAACAACCAAGGCTGTGAGCCTTTGGTAAATTGTAAGGGCCATCAATCTGGAATATCACGCCAAACAAAGGGTGTAAGTAATCTTGTTTTGATTTCAGATTATACATATATACATTTTGTGATTAGTTGTGAAAGTCATAGTTATTTCTGGTTAAATGTAAATGTATATACATGGTTGAGGTATTGATAATTGGAAAGGTTGACCGAAGGAAGTCCGCACAAAAAGAAATGGTGAGATCGATTTATGTAACAATTGTTATCTGTGCATGAATAACTTTGTTATATCAATCTAAATTCGATTAATAGCAGATGAAAAGAGGAAAGCAACAGCGTTTTAATACATTTTAAATCTGCAATGTCAAGTTGTGTAATTCTGAGGTCGATAGCAGAAATTGCCATTCGATGAGTGCGTTTGAAGCCACAGTGGGAACCAAAACGATTTCTGTTCTTCTGTTTGAATGAATGGGTATTCCTTTGCTTGTTTATACATTGAGGAACGAGTGTAATGGCGCGCCCACATGATACCTATAAGAATCAGTTTGAAGTGAAAATGAAACGAGTTTCCTATGTTGATGCGATCGACCTTTTAATCGGGAAACGATTGATATGTATGTTTCTTTGATCTTTGTTAAGATATGAAGCGAAGTTAAAATATTTGAGGTACATCATATTTTAAAAGTGGTAATACAGTATTCAACAACGCAACAAGTGAAGAAATAAATCGATGGCGAAGCGATATTGTGGTTTACAATGAAATTCGATTTTTCAGTTCAAATGTATAGCTGTGGGAAATTCAATGTATATTGAGATTTGATGTGATATATATATCGCGCTGAGTTTGTATGCGTGCTGTATCAAATTGAATTTAAACCACACGCTGTTTTGGTTGCAAGAATTGCATAATCCATGAGAAGTGTTGAAGCCGTTGTATTAAAACCGAATCCGGCATTGAAGCTTCTGTTTGGGTCGATTTCATGGCTCTAACAGAGTTTAAACTCATAGTTTGTTACCATATATAAAAATGCTGAAGTTGCATATGAACTTGCATAGTTTGTTGATGAATTGATAATGCAGAGTTTGTTGATGAATTGATAGCGCAGAGTTTGTTGTTGTTGATGAATTGATAGCGCAGAGTTTGTTGTTGTTGATGAAGTTTCATAGTTTGTTAATGAATTGATAGCGCAGAGTTGAAGAGCAGGTCCGATCTACATTAATGATAAATGCAGAGTTGAAGAGCAGGACAGAAAGGTAAGTGCGTTGTTGGCATCTACTGAGCTGGATTGTGAATGCGTTCATTGTTAGTTGACAAGAAAATGAGAATAAATCAATGGGGTTATATTTATAGATTGAATATCAGGGTGCAATCTATAATGAGTGATATGGGATTGTTTGCTTTCGAATGATTTGATCATAGAGGAATGGTAATGAACCCAAAGGCGCATTTGATTATGAAGTCCGATTTTGAGAGGATTTGGTTTTGTAACTAAATGATTGAACTTTTGAGTAAGATTGGGATGGTGTGTATTAATAAATGTTTCATAATCATTGTTGCCTTCATATAGGATGAAATTGCCATGCATGTTTGTATATGAATAAGTGTATGTTGGCATGGTTAAGGAGGCATGTATAATTTGAAGGAGAGTGAATGTTGAATAAATTTAAGCGTATATTGGAAAGCTACCACATGTTGATATGAGATGGTAGTAGATTGAGGTTTTTGATTTTGAAAAAGTTGAGGTGCATTCTTATATACATGGCTATTGATGATCCTGGGTATTGCAAGCTCTAGGCTTGCGTCATTAACACACAATATTCACGTGAAATTCATGGTTTTTAGAAACCACCTCTACCTTACATGTCAATCAAAGATCAATATCGCGTTCAATTTTACAAAACAGCTTACCATTTAAAAAATTATGCGAAAACCATAAGTGGTTTCGCAAGTCCACCTTCACTGTTCATCGCACCCTTCAGTCATGATTTCTCTGTGCCCTCAATCAAACTTGTGCCATTCTCTTCACTGATTTAATAATGTGATATTTCTCTGATTCGATGTTTATTCATATCTCTACTCGCCCAAATTCACCGCTACTCCTTCATGCCGACCTTTGCTGTCCCAATTCAAATCTATGCCTCTGCTTTCAATACGGCACTTCTGCAATTAACCATGTTGCCATCATTTCAATTCAAACCCACTCAATTTCAAATGGGAATTGGAATGCGTAGAATGCAGGATCTCCACTATAATTTAATTCACTCACTCATCTTCTCTACCTTAATACTATGGATCGATCTCAATCGATCTCGCTTCAATCAAACAGGGTTTCGATGTCAGATTTAACATGTTCAAAATCAGAGATTGGCATCACTTGCGTTCTTTAAAAAAGACCAAAACTCATCGGTTCTCCATTGAACTCTTCACACAAGTTTAAAATGCATTCAATATTCAATAGTCAACAATTTCTGTACTGTGGCTTTCATATAACAATCGAAATCGATTAACACAATCGATAGTCCTCTCGATTCCACTCAGCAATACTTGACACAGATTATATCAACAACAAATGAATTTCGAAAAGACCATTTTATCGAAAACGTATAAGTCAAATAAATCTTCAAGGAATGATTTGGCTCTTCACACAGAGATTAACAATTCAAATCCCTCCATAACATAATAACTCAGGAACTTAAAAAGAATCGAACCCTCCTTCAAACAGGAATTACAGAAATTCGATTCACACTCAATCTCTTACATACTCAAATTAACATTAGCATGAAATATTCATAGTTCCGGTGACCAATTTTATCCAAACTCCATATAACTCAGTAATGGAATGAACTTAGAAAAATCAAGTTTCTATATGAAAATCAATAGCTACACAAGAAATATTTCTCAGCCTGATATTCTGTATCAGTGGCCTCTTCCTATACTACAACCCGAAGGCTTACAAATAAAACCCTATTGTTACTCTATGGACCCTTCAGATCTGTACTATGTTCCTTCATTCTTACATTTATACAAAATTATGATGAATCAATTCAGTTCCTTGAATAACTCAACAAAACTCTTAAAATTCTCAATTTCCTAAATCTAGACCAAATCCCTAGATTTTCTGAAACTGACTCTAATTCACTCCTACATTTGAACTGTCTCTTCACATTCCCAACTAATCAAACTCTCTTGTTCTCCAATCATTTGAGAACGATTACATTTTCTCTCCATATTTAATTAGAAATAATTAAAACTCACTCAATTTATTACATAAAATCTAACTCTCTTGAAAACTAAAAAACCCCTAAGTCCAATAAAAATTCATGGAATTTGTTTTAGCCTAATGCCCCTGCATCAATGAATTTCAAGAAAAATTTCAAGAAACTTTCATATATATTCTAAATAATAAATTTCTAGAAAACTTTTGAGAAACTTTCATATATATTATATCAAGAAAATTATCAACAAACATATGAATTATTTTTAAAATAAATTTCAAGAAAAATTTAAATAAAATTTCAAGCTACTTTCTCATATATATTCTAAATAATGAATATAAAAAAAAATCAATAAATTTCATATATATTTTAAATAATAAATTTCAAGAAACATTGATATATATTCTAAACAATGAATTTCAAGAAAAATTTCAAGAAACTTTCATAAATATTGTAAATAAATAATTTCATGAAATTTTCATAGATATCATAGATAATAAATTTCAAAAAAAAATCAAGAAACTTTCATATATATTCTAAATAATAAATTTCAAGAAAGTTTCATATATATTATAAATAATAAATTTCAATATGAATTTTTTAAATGAATTTCAACAAAATTTTTTAGCACATTTTAGAAACAAAAATTTCAAGAAACTTTCATATATATTCTAAATAATGAATTTTAATATGAATTTTTTAAATAAATTTCAATAAAAATATGAATGGATTTTTAAATTAATTTCAAGAAACTTTCAAAAACAAAATTTTTAAGAAACTTTCAGAAACAAAAATTTCAAAAACAATATTTTGAAATTCATTTAATGAAAAATTTCATTGAATTTCAAGAAATATATGAATTATTTTTTAAATGAATTTCAAGAAAAATTACAAAATACTTTCAGAACCAATATTTTGAAATTCATTTCAAGAAAAAATTCTATAAATTTCATATATATTCTAAGTAATTAATATAAGAAAAAATTTGAAGAAACTTTTATATATATTCTAAATAAATAATTTCAAGAAAACTTTCAAGAAACTTTCATATATACTCTAAATAGTAAATTTCTAGAAAACTTTTAAGAAACTTTCATATATATTCTATCAAGAAAATTTTCAATAAACATATGAATATATTTTAAATAAATTTCAAGAAAAATTTAAAAAGACTTTTATATATATTCTAATTAATTAATTTCAAGAAACCTTCATATATATTCTTAATAATGAATTTCTTTAAAAATTTCAAAACACTTTCATATATATTCTAAATAATAAATTTCAAGAAAAATTTCAACAAACTCTCATATATATTCTAAATAATTAATTTCAATATAAATTTTTTAAATAAATGAAACCTATAAATTATTTTTTAAATGAATTTCAAGAAACTTTGATATATATTCTAAATAATCAATTTCTTGAAAAAATTCAAAAAACTTTCAAACAACTTTATCATATATATTCTTAAAAAAAAATAAAAATCAATAAATTTCATATATATTTTAAATAATAAATTTCAAGAAACTTATATATATAAAAAGAAAATTCACATATATTTTAAGAAACTTTCATATATATTCTAAATAATGAATTTCAATATGAATTTTTCAAATGAATTTCAAAAACTTTTTAGAAACAAAAATTTCAAGAAACTTTCATACATATTCTAAATAATGAATTTCAATATGATTTTTAAAAATAAATTTCAAGAAAAATATGAATTAATTTTTAAATTAATTTCAAAAAACATATTTTGAAATTAATTTTATAAATATTTTCATAGAAATATATGAATTATTTTTTAAATGAATTTCAAGAAAAATTTCAATGAATTTCTTATATATTCTAAATAATTAATATATGGAAAATTCTCAAGAAACTTTCATATATATTCTAAATAACTAATTTCTTGAAAAATTTCAAGAAAATTTCATATATATTCTAAATAATAAATTTCTAGAAAACTTTTAAGAAACTTTCATATATATTCTATCAAGAAAAATTTCAGGAAATTTTCATATATATTCTAATTAATGAATTTCAAGAAACTTTCATATATATTCTAAATAATGAATTTCTAGAAAAATTTCGAAAAACTTTCATATATATTCTACATAATGAATTTCAAGAAAAATTTCAACAAACTTTCATATATATTTTAAACAATCAATTTCAATATGGATTTTTTAAATAAATTTCATAAAATTTTTGAAGAAACATATGAATTATTTTTTAAATGAATTTGAAGAAACTTTCATATATATTCTAAATAATGAATTTCAGGAAAAAATTCAAGAAACTTTCATGTATATTCTAAATAATGAATTTCTAGAAAAAATCAAGAAACTTTCATATATATATTCTAAATAATGAATTTCAAGAAACTTTCGTATTTATTCTATCAAGAAAAATTTCAATAAACATATGAATTATTTTTAAAATAAAGTTCAAGAAAATTTCAAGCAACTTTCTCATATATATATTCTAAATAATGAATTAAAAAAAAACAATAAATTTCATATATATTTTAAATAATAAATTTGAAGAAACTTTGATATATATTCTAAACAATTAATTTCAAGAAACTTTGATATATATATATATATATATATATATATATATATATATATATTTACTATGAAAATTTCATATATATTTTAAATAATGAATTTCAATATGAATTTTTTAAATAAATTTCAAAAAAGATATGAATTAATTTTTAAAGTAATTTCAATAAACTTTCAAAAACAAAAATTTCAAGAAACTTTCAGAAACAAAAATTTCAAAAATAATATTTTGAAATTCATTTCATGAAAAATTTCATTGAATTTCAAGAGAAAATTCAAGAAATATATGAATTATTTTTTAAATGAATTTTGAGAAAAATTTCAACATACTTTCAGAACCAATATTTTAAAATTCATTTGAAGAAAAATTTCAATGAATTTCATATGTATACTCTAAATAATTAATATAAAGAAAAATTTAAAGAAACTTTCATATATATTCTAAATAAATAATTTCAATAAAAAATTCAAGAAACATTCATATATATATTCTAAACGATAAATTTCTAGAAAACTTTTAAGAAAATTTCATATATATTCAATCAAAAAAATTTTCAATAAACATATGAATTATTTTTTAAATAAATTTCAACAAACTTTCATATATATTCTAATTAATGAATTTCAGGAAACTTTCATATATATTCTAAATAATAAATTTCAGGAAAAAAAACAAGAAACTTTCATGTATGTTCTAAATAATGAATTTCTAGAAAATTCTCAGAAAACTTTCATATATATTCTAAATAGTGAATTTCAATATATATATATATATATATTTTTCAAGAAAAAATTCATATATATTCTAAGAAACATTCACATATATTCTTAATAATGAATTTCATGAAATTTTCTTATATATTATAAATAATGAATTTCATGAAAAATTAAAGAAACTTTCATATATACTATAAATAATAATTTTCAATATGAATTTTTTAAATGAATTTTAAGAAAAATATGAATTAATTTTTAAATTAATTTCAATAAACTTTTATAAACAAAAAATTCAAGAAAATTTCAAAAACAAAAATTTCAAGAAACTTTTAGAAACAAAAATTTCAAGAAACTTTCATATATATTCTAAATGTTGAATTTCAATATTATTTTTTTTAAACGAATTTCAAGAAAATTATGAATTATTTCTTAAATGAATTTCAATATTTTATGTAATTAATTTCAATATGATTTTTTAAAATAAATTTCAAGAAAAATATGAATTATTTTTTAAGAGAATTTTAGGAAAAATTTTAAGAAACTTCCATATACATTCTAAATAATGAATTTCAACATGAGATTTTAAATGTATTTCATGAAAAATTCTTTCATATATGTTCTAAATAATAAATTTCAATATGAATTTTTTAATTGAATTTTAAGAAAAATTTCAAGAAACATTTGAATTATTTTTTAAATGAATTTCAGGAAAAATTTAAAGAAAATTTCAAAAACAATATTTTGAAATTCAATTCATGAAAGTCTTCAATGAATTCCAAGAAAAATTTCATTGAATTTGAAGAAAAAATTTCAAGAAATATATGAATTAATTTTTTAAATGAATTTCAAGAAAAAATTGAAGATACTTTCATAACCAATATTTTGAAATTCATTTCAAGAAAATTTCAAAAAAAATATTTTGAAATTCATTTCATGAGAACTTTTGTTGAATTTAAAGAAAAATTTAAAGAAATATATGAATTATTGTTTAAATTAATTTCAAGAAAAACCTCAACAGAGTCTCATATATATTCTAAATAATGAATTTCAAGAAAATTTTCAAGAAATTTTCATATATATTCTAAATAATAAATTTCTAGAAAACCTTTAAGAAACTTTCATATATATATTCTATCAAGAAAATTTTCAGTAAACATATGAATTATTTTTAAAATAAATTTCAAGAAAATTTCATATATATTCCAAAAAAAGAATTTTTAGAACAATTTCAAGAGACTTTCATTTATATTTTCCATAATGAATTTAAAAAAAAAATCATATATATTCTAAATAATGAATTTTAATATGGGTTGTTTAAATAAATTTCAATATGAATTGATTAAATTAATTTCAAGAAAAAATTCGAAAAACATATGAATTATTTTTTAAATGAATTTCATGAAACTTTCAGAAATAATGTTTTGAAATTCATTTCAAGAAACATTTCAATGAATTTCATATAAATTCTAAATAACTAATTTCAATAAAAATTTCAAGAAACTCTCCTATATATTCTAAATAATGAATTTAAAAAAATCCAATAAATTTCATATTTATTTTAAATAATGAATTAAAAAATAAAAATAGAAAAAATTTGATATATATTTTAGAAATAATGAATTTTAAGAAGCTTTCAAATATATTCTAAATTTTCACATATATTCTAAATAATTAATTTCAATATGAATTTTTAAAATGAATTTCAAGAAAATTTTTAAGAAACATATGAATTATTTTTAAAATGAATTTTAATAAAATTTCAAGAAACTTTCACAAACAATATTTTGAAATTCATTTCAAGAAAAAATTCAATTAATTTCATTGATATTATAAATAATAATTAAAAAAAAAAATCTTAAGAAACTCTCTCATATGTATTCTAAATAATGAATTTCATATAAATTTCATATATATTCTAAAAAATGAATTTCAAGAAACTTTCACCTATATTCTAAATCATGAATTTCATAAACTTTGATATATATATTTTAAATAACATATTTTAAATAATGAATTTCATGAAATTTTCATATTTATTCTAAATAATGAATGTAAAGAAATTTTCATATATATTATAAATAATGAATTTAAAGAAAAAATTCATATATATTCTAAATAGTGAATTTCAATATGTATTTTTTAAAAGAATTTCAAGAAAAAATTCTAGAAACTTTTAGAAACAAAAATTCGAAAAACTCTCACATATGTTCTAAATAATGAATTTTAATATGAATTTTTTAAATGAATTTCAAGAAAAATATTAATAATTTATTAAATAAATTTCAAGAAACTATTATATATTTTTTAAATAATGAATTTCAAGAAACTTTCATATATATTTTAAATAATGAATTTCTAGAAAAATTTCAAGAAAATTTCATATATATTATAGATTATACGAGAATGTAATTACCAAGTTAAAGAGCAATGAGGGGTGGTCGAAAGATATTGAGTGTAATATCGGAGTTAAACAAGGTTGCCCCCTCTCCCCTACCTTATTCGGCATTTACATCGACAAGGTAGAAGGTTGTTTAGAGGAAGCAAGATGTGTTGGCATGATCTTAGCTGGGATAGTCATCATCCTTCTTCTCTATGCTGACGATATTGTTCTTCTCGCAAGGTGCCCATCTGATCTTGATAAGAAACTTAGACTTATTAAGGATTTCTACTCTACAATGAGTATGTCTGTTAACAATGGCAAAATAAAAGTTATGATTATCAAATCCAAGAAAGACACTTACGCTAATTTTATGTATGGAAATAGTAACTTGGAGGAAGTGTCTTCTTACAAGTACCTAGGAATTGATATTCATCACAAGCTCAACTAGAACTATAGCATTCAGAAAAGGAATAAAGGGGGGTAGAACGCTTATTTTGGTCTTGAAAATAATTGTAAAATGGCAAACCTCGTAATGTGGGATAGAAATAATTTCCTCTTTGAAACTTTAGTCGCTCCTGTTATCTTATATGGATGTGAGGTTTGGGGTTGCAGCATCTCTAGAGAATCCTAGAGAAATATTGAGCAAATCCAGAAGCGTTTTATAATGTATAACCTTAAAATTAAAAGCAATACACCCTATCCTATTCTCCTTATAGAAGTGGGTCTTTCCCCTATCGAGAGCCTAGCTATGACTAGGCTTCTATTTTACAAGAACAAGCTCAATAGCATAGGAGAGCATATACTTCCTAAGCTAGCTTTAAATTCCAGCAAAAACCACCAAAGGCTTAAATGAGGTTGGTATAAAGACACCAGGGCTTGGTTAAACCATTGGGAGATCGATGAGAATGTTGCATTGCAAAAAATTAATAACATTAAAAAAATTGTTACTTTTAAGTTCAAAGAAAAAATGTGGTGTGAGAAAGATCTAGCAGCTAAAAGAAAATTAAGATATTATAAAGAGGTCATCAATCCCACCCTAGAAGATCAAAAGTATCTCTCTATTTTAACTATCTCAAAGAAGAAAATTAATATAGCCAAGATTAGAACAAACTCTCATGAGCTCCATAGTGAAACAGGTTGTTGGGCAGTTCCTAAAACACCATGGATGGAAAGGATTTGCCATCTCTATGAGAATATGAACGTTGAGGATGAAAATCACTTCCTCTTAGAGTGCCCCACGTACAATCACATTAGAGTTCAATTTCATAATCTTTGTTTCAATACTGACCTTCATAGCCTTTTAAGATGTCAAAATTATAGTGAGCTCGGGAAGCTTCTCTCCAAGATTTTTGAGCATAGGAATAAAATATTAAATCAAACTAAATAACTCCCTTCTTTAGGTCCAATAGACCAAATATTGGTCTCAGTGGATGTTAACCATCATCATCATCATCATCAAATAATGAATTTCAAGAAGCTTTCATATATATTCTAAATAATGAATTTCGGTATGAATTTTTAAAATGAATTTCAAGAAACATATGAATTATTTTTTAAATGAATTTCAAGAAAAAATTCAAGAAAATTTTAAAAACAATATTTTGAAATTCATTTTAAGAAAAAATTTCAATGAATTTCATTTATATTCTAAATAATTAATTTCAAGAAAAATTTCAAGAAACATATGAATTATTTTTTAAATGAGTTTCAATATAAATTTTTTTAATGAATTTCAAGAAAAATATGAATTATTTTTAAAATGAATTTCAATAAAATTTTCAAGAAACGTCCATAAACAAAAGTTTAAAAAAATTTCATTAATATTATAAATAATGAATTTCAATATGAATTTTTAAAATTAATTTCAAGAAAATTTTTAAGAAACAAATGAATTGTTTTTTAAATGAATTTCAAGAAAAAATTCAAGAAACATCAAAAACAATATCTTAAAATTCATTTCAAGAAAAATTTCATGAAACATATGAATTATTTTTGAAATGAACCTCAAAAAACTTCAGAAACAAAATTTTTAAATTAATTTCAAGAAAAATTTCAATGAATTTCATTTATATTCTAAATAATAAATTAAAACAAAAATTTAGGAAACTTTCATATATATATTCTAAATAATGAATTTCAACAAACTTCCATATATATTCTAAATAATAAATTTCAATATGAATATTTTAAATGAATTTCAAGAAACATATGAATTATTTTTTAAATGAATTTCAAAAAAAAATTCAGGAAACTTTCATGTATATTATAAATAATGAATTTCTAGAAAAATTTCAAAAAACTTCGATATATATTCTAAATAATGAGTTTAAAGAAAATTTTCGAGAAATTTTCATATATATTCTAAATAATGAATTTTAATATAATTTTTTAAATGAAATTCAAGAAATTTTTCAAAAAACATATCAATTATTTTTTAAATAAATTTTAAGAAAAAAACACTCAAGAAATATATAAATTATTTTTTAAATGAATTTAAAAGAAAGTTTAGAAATAATATTTTTAAACTCATTTCAAAAGAAATTTCAATGAATTTCATATATATTTTAAATAATAAATTTCAAGAAACTTTGATATATATATATATATATATATATATTCTAAATAATGAATTTTAATATATATATATATATATATATATATATATATATATATATATATATATATATATATATATATATATATATATATATATATATATATATATATATATATATATATATATATATTCAATTTTAAGAAAAAATTCATATATATTCTAAGAAACTTTTGTATTCTAAATAATGACTTTCATGAAATTTTCATATATATTATAAATAATGAATTTCAAGGAAAAATTCAAGAAACTTTCATATATATTTTAAATAATAAATTTCAAGAAACTTAAAAAAAAAAATTCAAGAAACTTTGAGAAACAAAAATTTCAAGAAACTCTTAGAAACAAAAATTGTAAGAAACTTTCATATATATTCTAAATCATGAATTTCAATATGAATTTTTAAAAGAATTTAAAGAAATGTTTTAAGAAACATAAGAATTATTTTTTAAATCAATTTCAATATTATAAATAATGAATTTCATGAAAAATATGAATTATTCTTGAAATAAATTTAAAGAAGATTTTTAATGATGTTTCATATATATTCTAAATAATGAATTTCAATATGAAATTTTAAATGAATTTCAAGAAAAATTATTTCATATATATTTTAAATAATAAATTTTAATATGAATTTTTTAATTGAATTTCAAGAAGTATATGAATTATTTTTTCAATAAATTTGAAGAAAATTTTCAAGAAACTTTCAAAAAAAGTATTTTGAAATTCATTTAATAAAAAATTTCAATGAATTTCAAGAAAATTTTCAAGAAACTTTTATATATGTTCTAAATTGTCATATATATTCTAAATAATGAATTTCAATATGAATTTTTTAAATTAATTTCAAGAAACATATGAATTATTTTTTAAAGGACTTTCAAGAAATATTTCAAGAAACATATGAATTATTTTTTAAAAAAATTTCAAGAAACAAACAATATTTTGAAATTCATTTCAAGAAAAAATTCAATTAATTTCGTATATATTCTAAATAATTGATTTCAAGCAAAATTTCAAGAAATTTGCCATATATATTTTAAATAATGATTTTAAAAGAAATCAATAAATTTAATATATATTCTAAATAATGAATTTCAAGAAAAATTAAAAAAGCTTTCAAATATATTCTAAATAATGAATTTCAATGTGAACTTTTTAAATTAATTTCAAGAAAAATTTCAACAAAATTTCATATATATTTTAATTAATAAATTTCAAGAAAATTTTCAAAAAACTTTCATATATATTTTAAATAATGAATTTCTAGAAAATATTTAAAAAACTTACATATATATTCTAAATAATGAATTTCAAGAAAAAATTATGTATATTCTAAATTTTCATATATATTCTAAATAATGAGTTTCAATATGAATTTTTTAAATCAATTTCAAGAAACATATGAATTATTTTTTAAATGAATTTCAAGAAAAAATTCAAAAAACATATGAATTATTTTTAAAATAAATTTCAAGAAAAATTTCAATGAATTTCATATATATTCTAAATAATTAATTTCAACAAAAATATCAAGAAACTTTGTCATATATATATATATATTTTATAATTAATAAATTTAAAAAAAAAATCAATAAATTTAATATATATTCTAAATAATGAATTTTAAGAAAAAATTCAAGAAAATTTTATATATATTCTAAATAATGAATTTCAGGAAAAATTCAAGAAATTTTCATATATATTCTAAATAATGAAATTCAATATGAATTTTTAAAATGAATTTCAAGAAACATTTCAAGAAACATGAATTATTTTTTAAATGAATTTCAAGATTCTAAATAATGAATTTGAATATGAATTTTTTTAATTAATTTCAAGAAAAATATGAATTATTTTTCGAATGAATTTCAAAAAAATTATTAATTATTTTTAAAATGAATTTCAAGAAAAAATTCGAGAAATTTTCATAAACATAAATTTCAAGAAGCTTTCATATATATTCTAAATAATGAAAAATTTCATATATATTCTAAATAATGAATTTCAACATGAAATTTATTAAATGAATTTAAAAAAAAAAATCTTATATATATTCGAAATAATGAATTTCAATATATTTTTTTAAATAAACTTCAAGAAACATATGAATTATTTTTTAAATGAATTTCAAGAAACTTTAGAAACAAAAATTTCAAGAAACTTTCATATAGATTCTAAATAATGAATTCCAATATAATTTTTTTAAACGAATTTAGAGAAATTTTCTTTCATATATATTTTAAATAACGAATTTCAAGAAACATATGAATTTTTTTTTAAATGAATTGAAAGAAACTTTCATATATATTCTAAATAATGAAATTTATGAAAAAATTCAAGAAACTTTCATGTATGTTCTAAATAATGAATTTCTAGAAAGAAATGAAGAAAATTTCATATATATTGTAAATAATGAATTTAGATATGAATTTTTAAAATGAATTTCAAGAAAAATTTCAAAAAACATATGAATTATTTTTTAAAGAAATTTTAAGAAAAAAAATCAAGAAATATATGAATTGTTTTTAAAATGAATTTCAAGAAATTTTCAAAAACAATATTTTGAAATTCATTTCAAGAAAATTTTCAATGAATTTCATATAGATTATAAATAATAAATTTCAAGAAACTTTCTCATATATATTCTAAATAATGAATTTAAAAAAATACAATAAATTTCATAAATATTTTAAATAATAAATTTCAAGAAACTTTAATATATATTCTAAATAACGAATTTCAAGAAACTTTGATATATATTCTAAATAACTAATTTCAAGAAATATATATATATATATATATATATATATATATATATATATATATATATATATATATATATATATATATATATATATATATATATTTCAAGAAAAAATTGATGATGATGATGATTGTGGTTAACGTCCAATAAGATCAATCTTTGGTCTATCAGGCCTAAATAAAAGAGCTATTTAATTTGATTTAAGATTTTATTCCTATGCTCAAAAAGGTTGCAGAGAAGCCTCCCTAGCTCACTATAATTTTGACATCTTAAAAGGCTAGAAAAGTCAGTATTGCAACAAAGATTATGAATTTGAGCTCTAATGTGGTTGTACGCGGGGCACTCTAAGAGGAAGTGATTTTCATCCTCGATGTTCATATTCTCACAGAGATGGTAGATCCTTTCCATCCATGGCATTTTAGGAACTATCCAATGACCTGTTTCACTATGGAGCTCATGAGAGTTCGTTCCAATATTGGCTATATTAATTTTCTTCTTTGATCTAGTTAAAACAGATGGATACTTTTGATCTTCTAGGGTGGGGTTGATGACCTCCTTATAATATCTTAATTTTCTTTTAGCTGCTAGATCTTTCTCACACCAGATTTTTTCTTTGAACTTAGAAATCACAAATTATTTAATGTTATTAATGTTTTGTAATGAAAGATTCTCGTCGATCTCCCAATGGTTTAACCAGGCCCTAGTGTCCTTATACCAACCTTGTTTAAGCCTTAGGTGGTTTTGGCTAGAATTTAAAGCTAGCTTAGGAAATCTATGGTCTCCTAGCTTGTGCTTGTACAATAGAAGCCTAGTCATAGCTAGGCTCTCGATAGGGAAAAGACCCAGTTCTATAAGTAGAATAAGATAGGGTGTATTGATTTTAATTTTAAGGCTATAAGTTATAAAACACTTCTGGATTTGCTCAATTTTTCTCCAAGATTCTCTGGAGATGATGCAACCCCAAAACTCACGTCCATATAAGATAACAAGAGTGATTAAAGTTTCAAAGAGGAACATCTTTCTATCCCACATTACGAGGTTTGTCGTTTTACAATCATTTTCAAGGCCAAAATAAACTTTCCACCCCCTATTAATCCTTTACTGAATGCTATATTCTAAGAAAATTTCATATACATTCTAAATAATGAATTTCATGAAATCTTAATATATATTATAAATAATGAATTTCAAGAAAAAATTCAAAAAACTTTCATATATATTCTAAATAAAGAATTTCAATATAAGTTTTTTAAATGAATTTTAAGAATAATATGAATTAATTTTTAAATTAATTTCAAGAAACTTTCAAAAACAAAAATCTCAAAGAACTTTTAGAAACAAAAATTTCAATAAACTTTTAGAAACAAAAATTTCAAAAAACTTTCATCTATATTCTAAATGATGAATTTCAATATGAATTTTTTAAACTAATTTCAAGGAAAAATTTACGAAACATATGAATTATTTTTTAAATGAATTTCAATATTCTAAATGATAAATTTCAATATGAATTTTTTAAATGAATTTCAAGAAAAATATTAATAAAATTTTAAATGAATTTCAAGAAACTTTTATATATATTCTAAATAACGAATTTCATGAAACTTTCTTATATATTTTAAATAATAAATTTCTAGAAAAATTTCAAGAAACTTTCATATATATTCTAAATAATGAATTTCAATATGAATTTTAAAAATAAATTTCAAGAAAAATTTCAAGAAACATATGACTTATTTTTTAAATCAATTTCAAGAAAAATTTCAAAAAACATTTGAATGGTTTTTTAAATGAATTCATAGAAAATTTCAATGAATTTCATCTATCTTCTAAATAATTAATTTAGATAATTTTTTTTTAAAGGAATTAAAAAAAAAATTTAAGAAACATATGAATTATTTTTTAAATGAGTTTCAATATGAATTTTTTAAATAAATTTTAAGAAAAATATGAATTCTTTTTTAAATGAATTTTAAGATAAATTTCAGGAAACTTCTATAAACAAAAATTTCAAGAAACTTTCATTTATATATTAGATAATGAATTTCAATATGATTTTTTTAAATGAATTTGAAGATTTGTTTTTCATATAGATTCTAAATAATGAATTTCAATATGGATTTTTCAAATCAATTTTAGAAAATTTTTAAGAAACAAATGATTTTTTTTTTTTTTTTAAATGAATATCAAGAAAAAATTTAAGAAACATCGAAAAAAATATTTTGAAATACATTTCAAGAAAAATTCCAATGAAATTCAAATATGAATTTTTTAAATAAATTTCAAGAAAAATTTCAAGAAACATATGAATTATTTTTAAAATGAATCTCAAAAAATCTTTCAAAAACAAAATTTTGAAATTCATTTCAAGATAAATTTCAATGAATTTCATATATATTTAAAATAATAAACCAAAAAAAAATTCAAGAAACTTTCATATATATTCTAAGTAATGAATTTCAACAAAAATTTGAACAAACTTTCATATATATTCTAAATAATGAGTTTCAATATGAATTTTTTAGATGAATTTCAAGAAACTTTTCTAGAAACATATGAGTTATTTTTTGAATGAATTTCAAGAAACTTTCGTTTATATTATAAATAATGAATTTCAAGAAAAAAATCTAAGAACTTTCATGTATGTTCTAAATAATTAATTTCAATAAAAATTTCAATAACCTTTCATATATATCATATATATTCTAAATAATGAGTTTCAAGAAAATTTTCCAGAAACTTTCATATAAATTCTAAATTTTCATATATATATATATATATATATATATATATATATATATATATTCGAAATAGTGAATTTCCATATGAATTTTTCAAAAGAATTTCAAGAAAAATTTCAATAAACATATGAATTATTTTTTAAATGAATTTTAAGAAAAAAAATCATGAAATATATGAATTATTTTTTAAATGAATTTCAAGAAACTTTCAGAAACAATATTTTGAAATTCATTTCAAGAAAAATTCAATTAATTTCATATATATTCTAAATAATGAATTTTAAGAAAAATTCCAAGTAACCTTCTCATATATATTCTAAATAATTAATTTCAAGGAACTTTAATATATATTTAAATTTTCATATATATTCCAAATAATGAATTTCAATGTGAATTATTTAAACAAATTTCAAGAAAAATTTCATATAATATATGAATTATTTTTTAAATGAATTTCAAGAAACATTTCAAGAAACTTTGAACAGTATTTTGAAATTCATTTTAAGAAAAATTTCCATGAATTTCAGATATATTCTAAATAATGAATTTCAAAAAAAAATTCAAGAAACCTTCTCATATATATTCTAAATAATGAATTTAAAAAAATTTCAATAAATTTCATATATATTCTAAATAATAAATTCGAAAAAACAAATTCAAAAAACTTTCACATATATTTTAAAAAATGAATTTCAAGAAATTTTCATATATATTCTATGAATTTAAAGAAAAAATTCATATATATTCTAAGAAACTTTCATATCTATTCTAAATAATATATTTTAAATAATGAATTTCAAGAAATTTTCATATATATTATAAATAATGAATTTCTTGAAAAAAATCAAGAAACATTCATATATATTATAAATAATAAATTTCAAAAAGCTTTCATATATATTTTAAATAATTAATTTCAATATGATTTTTTTAAATGAATATCAATAAAAAATTCAAAAAACTTTTCTAAACAAAATTTTCAAGAAACTTTCATATATATTCTGAATAATGATTTTCAATATAATTTTTTTAAACGAATTGGAAGAAAAATATGAATTATTTTTAAAATAAATTTCAAGAAAATTTTCAGAAAACTTTTATATATATTTTAAATAATGAATTTCAATATGAATTTTTTAAATGAATTTAAAAAAAAAATATGAATAAATTTTTAAATGAATTTCAAAAAATTTTAGATATATTCTAAATAATGAATTTCAAGAAATTTTGATATATATATTTTTATAATGAATTCTAGAAAAATTTCAAGAAACTTTGATATATATTCCAAATAATGAATTTCAAGAAGCTTTCATATGTATTCTAAATTTTCAGATATATTCTGAATGATAAATTTCAATATGAATTTTTAAAATGAATTTCAATATATTTTTTTGAATGAATTTCAATAAAATTTCTTTCATATATATTCTAAATAATGAATTTCAATATGGGTTTTTAAATGAATTTCAATAAACATATGAATTATTTTTTAAATGAATTTCAAGAAAAAATTCAAGAAGCATATGAATAGTTTTTTAAATAAATTTTAAGAAACTTTCAGAAACAGTATTTTGAAATTCATTTCAAGAAAAAATTCAATGAATTTCATATATATTGTAAGTAATGAATTTCAAGAAAATTTCTCATATATATTCTAAATAATGAATTTCAAAATATGAATTATTTTTTAAATGAATTTCATGAAAAGTTTTAAGAAACTTTCACATATATTCTAAATAATGAATTTCAAGAAAAAAATTCTTTAATATATATTCCAAATAATAAATTTCAATATGAATTTTTTAATTGAATTACAAGAAAAAAATTCAAGAAACACATGAACTATTTTTCAAATGAATTTTAAAAAATATTTCAACAAAATTTCAAAAACAATATTTTGAAATTCATTTCATGAAAAATTTCAATGAATTTCAAGAAAATTTTCAAAAAAAATTCAAAAACAATATTTTGAAATTCATTTCATGAAAAATTTCATTGAATTTCAAGAAAAAAATTCAAGAAATATATGAATTATTTTTTAAATGAATTTCAAGAAAAATTTCAAGATAGTTTCACAGTCAATATTTTAAAATTCATTTCAAGAAAAATTTCAATTAATTTCATATATTCTAAATAATGAATATAAAAACAATATTAAAAAAACATTCATATATTTTCTAAATAATAAATTTCAAGAAACTTTCATATATATTTTAAAATTTCAAGATTCTAAATAATAAATTTCAATATGATTTTTAAAAATAAATTTCAAGAAAAAAATTAAAAATCTTTCATGTATATTCTAAATAATGAAAATCAATATAAAATTTTTAAATGAATTTCAAGAATAATTATTTAATATATATTTTAAATAATGAATTTCAAGAAAAATTTCAAGAAAATTTCATATATATTATAAATAATGAATTTCAAGAAAAATTTCAAAAAACTTTCATATATATTGTAAATAATGAAATTTCAAGAAACTTTCATATATATTCTAAACAATGAACTTTTTTATATATTCCAAATTTTCATATGCATTCTAAATAATGAATTTCAATATGAATTTCTTAAATGAATTTCAAGAAACATATGAATTATTTTTAAATGAATTTCAAGAAACTTTCGGAAACAATATTTTGAAATTTATTTCAAGAAATTTTTTAATGAAATTCATATATATTTTAAATAATTAATTTCAAGAAAATTTTCAAAAAGCTTTCTCATATATATTCTAAATCATGAATTTAAAAAAAAATCAATAAATTTAAAATATATTCCAAATAATGAATTTCAAGAAAAATTTCAAGACAATTTTATATATATTCTAAATAATGAATTTCAATAAACTTTTACAAGCAAAATTTTGAAGAAACTTTCATATATATTCTAAATAATGAATTTGAATATGAATTTTTAAAATGAATTTCAAGGAAATTTTCAAAAAACTTTCATAAACAAAATTTCAAGAAACTTTCATACATATTCTAAAATAATGAAATTCAATATGAATTTTTTAAATGAGTTTCTAGAAACATATGAATTATCTTTTAAATTAATTTTAAGATTCTAAATAATGAATTTCAAGAAAAATATGAATTATTTTTTAAATGAATTTCAAGAAATTTTCATAAACAAAAATTTCAAGAAAGTCATATATATTTTAAATAATGAATTTCACTAAGAATTTTATTAAATAAATTTCAAAAGAAATCTTTTATGTATATCATAAATAATGATTTTTAAGAAAATATGGATTATTTTTTAAATGAATTTCAAGAAACTTTCATATAGATTTTAAAGAAGGAATTTTAATATAATTTTTTTAAATGAATTTCAAGAAAATTTCATATATATTGTAAATAATGAATTTTAGAAACAAACTAAAGAAGATTTCATATATATTCTAGATTTTGATATATAATCCAAATATTGAATTTAAATATGTATTTTTTAAATGAATTTCATGGAACATATGAATTATTTTTTAAATGAATTTCAAGAAAAATTCCAAGAAATATATGAATTGTTTTTTAAATAAATTTCAAGAAAATTTTAGAAACATTATTTTGAGATTCATTGAACCTTTTCAAGAAAAAATTCAATGAATTTAATATATATTGTAAATAATGAATTTGAAAATATGAATTATTTTTTAAATGAATTTAAAAAAAATTTAAGAAACTTTTACATATATTCTAAATAATGAATTGCAATATGACTCTTTTAAACAAATTTCAAGAAAAATTCTTTCATATATATTTTAAATAATAAATTTCAATATGAAATTTTTAATTGAATTTGAAGAAAAAAATCAAGAAACATATGAACTATTTTTTAAATGAATTTCAAGAAAAATTTGAAAAAAGTTTCAAAAATAATATTTTGAAATTGATTTCATGAAAAATTTCAATGAATTTCAAGAAAAATTTTAAGAAAATTTCAAAAAAAATATTTTGAAATTCATTTCAAGAAAAATTTCAATGAATTTTATATATATTGTAAAAAATGAATATCAAGAAAAATTTGAAGAAACATTCATATATATTCTAAATAATGAATTTCAAGAAACTTTCATATATACGGTAAATAATAAATTTCTAGAAAACTTTGAAGAAACTTTCATATATATTCTATCAAAAAACTTTCTCATATATATGAATTATTTTTTGAATAAACTTCAATAAAATTTTCAAGAATTTTTCATATATATTCTAAATAATGAATTTTTAGAAAACTTTCAAGAAAATTTCATATATGTTCTCAATAATGAATTTCAAGAAACTTTCATGTATATTCTAAAATTTCAAGATTCTAAATAAGAAATTTGAACATCAATTTTTTAAATAAATTTCAAGCAAAATTTTGAGAAAATTTCATATATATTCTAAATAAAGAATTTCAAGAAAAATTGGAAGAAAATCTCATATATATTCTAAATAATAAATTTCAAGAAAATTTTAAATACAAAAATTTCAAGAAACTTTCATATATATTCTGAGTAATGAATTTCAATATGATTTTTTAAAATGAATTTGAAGAAAAGTTTCAAGAAACTTTCATAAATAAAATTTCAAGAAACTTTCATATATATTTCAAGAAACATTTCAAGAAACATATCAATTATTTTTAAATGAATTTCAAGAAAAATATGAATTATTTTTTAAATGAATTTCAAAAAAATTTCATAAACAACAATTTCAAGAAACTTTCATTAATATTCTAAATAATGAATTTCAATATGAATTTTATTAAATGAATTTCAAAACAAATTCTTTTATATATAATCTAAATAATGAATTTCAATATAATTTTTTTAAATAAATTTCAAGAAACATATGAATTATTTTTTAAATGAATTTCAATATTCTAAATAATGAATTTCAATATTATTTTTTTAAATGAATTTTAAGAAACTTTAGAAACAAAAATTTCAATAAACTTTTATATAGTTTCTAAATAATGAATTTCAAGAAACTTTCTTTCATATATATTCTAAATAATGAATTTCTGAAACAAAATTCAAGAAAATTTCATATATATTTTGGATTTTCATATATATTCTAAATAATGAATTTAAATATGTATTTTTTAAATGAATTGCAAGAAAAATTTCAAGAACATATGAATTATTTCTTAAATGAATTTCAAGAAAATTTCAAGAAACATATGAATTGTTTTTTATTTATTTAAGAAATACTTCTAGAAAATAATGAATTTCAAGAAACATACAAATTATTTTATAAATGAGTTTGAATAAAAATTTCAAGAAATATATGATTTAAAAAAAAATGAATTTCAAGAAACATATGAATTATTATTTCAAGAAATATATGAATTATTTTTCAAATGAATTTCAAGAAACATATGAATTGTTTGTTATGTATGAATTTCATAATCTTTGCCGCAATACTAACTTTCCTAGCGTTTTAAAATGTCAAAATTATGGTGAGCTCGGGAGGCTTCTCTCCAAGCTTTTTGAGCATAGGAATACAATCTTAAATCAAACTAAATAACTCTTTTCTTTAGGTCTGATAGACCAAAGATTAGTCTGTGGAAGTTAACCACCACCATCATCATCATCATCATGAATTTCAAGAAACATACAAATTATTTTCTAAATGAATTTTAATAGAAAACTCAAGAAATACATAATTTTTTAAAAATGAATTTCAAGAAACTTTCATAAAAAATATTTTGAAATTTGTTTCAAGAAAAAAATCAATCAATTTGATATATATTTTAAATAACGAATTTCAAGAAAAAATTGAAGAAAATTTCTCATATATATTCTAAATAATGAATTAAAAAAAATCAATAAATTTCATATATATATTCTAAATAATGAATTTCAAGAAATGTTCATATATATTCTAAATAATGAATTTCAATATTAATTTTTAAAATAAATTTCAAGAAATATATGAATTATTTTTCAAATGAATTTCAAGAAACATATGAATTTTTTTTTATGTATGAATTTCAAGAAACATACGAATTATTTTCTAAATGAGTTTTAATAAAAATTTCAAGAAATATATATATATTTTTTTAAAATGAATTTCAAGAAACTTTCAGAAATAATATTTTGAAATTCGTTTCAAGAAGAAAATAAATCAATTTCATATATATTTTAAATAATAAATTAAAAAAAAATCAATAAATTTCATATATATATTCTAAATAATGAATTTCAATATGAATTACTTAAACTAATTTCAAGAAAAATATGAATGATTTTTTAAATGAATTTCAACTAACTTTCACACACATATATTTCATAAAGAAACTTTCATATATATATATATATATATATATATATATATATATATATATTAAATAATGAATTTCAAAAAAAATTCTTTCAGCTACATTCTAAATTCATTATGAATTTTTTAAATGAGTTTAAAAAAAAATTCAAAAAACTTTCAGAAACAACTTGTAGATTCTAAATATATATTGTAAATAACTTTCATATAAATAATGAATTTCATATGAATTTTTTTAAATAACTTTCATATTCTACATAATGAATTTAAAAAAAAATTATTTCATATATATTCTAAATAATAAATTTATTTACAATATATAAGTTTCAATATACATTTTTTAAATGAAATTCAAGAAAATTTTCAAGAAACATATGAATTATTTTTTAAATGAATTTCAATATTCCAAATAATGAATTTCAATATGAATTTTTTTGAATGAATTTCAAGAAAAATTATGTTATGAAATCTATAAATTTATTTATATATTTAACATAATAATAAATTTTCACACAATCTCAAAAAAGTTTGTAAGATATTAAATTTATAAATTTATTTATATATTTAAAATAATAAAAAATTTCCAAAAAGCTTGCATCAATTTTAGTTGTTTAATTAATATTTCTAAGATAGTAAATTTATTTAGAATATTAAATTTATTTATATATTTAAAACAATAAAAAATTTCTCCACAATCTCAAACCTTACCTCATTTTTTTTAAGATATTAAGATTTCAAATTTATTTATATATTTAAAATATTAAAAAAATCCAAAAAATTGTTTAATTAAAATTTCAAAAATTCTAAATTTATTTAGAATATTAAATTTATTTATATATTTAAAATAATAGAAAAATTCCAAACAATCTTATACATTTTAGTTATTTACTCAATTTTTTTAAGATGTTAAATTTATAAATTTATTTATATATGTAAAATAATAGAAAAATTTTACATATTAAATTCATAAATTTATTTATATATTTAAAATAATAGAAATGTTCTATACATTAAATTTATAAATTTATTTATATATTTAAAATATTGAAAAATTCCACACAATCTCAAAAAAAAAATGATATCAATTTTAGTTGTTTAATTAAAATTTTAAAATTTTTAAAATATTAAATTTATAAATGTATTTGTATATTTAAAATAGTAGAAAAATTCAACACAATCTCAAAAAGAAACGGTATTGATTTTGGTTGTTTAATTAATTTTTTTAAGCAATTAAATTTATTTATATATTTAAAATAATAAAAAAATTTCACACAATCTCTAAAAAAAAATTGATACAATTATTTTTAGTTTTTGTGGTTAAGATATTAAATTTGAAAATTTATTTAGATATTTAAAATAATAAAAAGTGTCCACACAATATAAAAAGAAAATGTATCAATTTTAATTCTTCAATTAATTTTTTTAAGGTATTAAATTTAAAAATTTATTTATATATATATTTTTGTTATATTTAAAATAATAAAAAATTTCCACACATTCTTAAAAAGCAATCTTATAATTTCTCAAATTCAATTTTAGTTGTTTTTTAAGATATTTAATTCATAAATTTATTTATAAATTCAAAATAATAAAAAAATTCCACACAATCTCAAAAAAATTGTATCAATTTTAATTCTTTAATTAATTTGTTTTTTAAGATATTAAATTTATAAATTTATTTATATATTTAAAATAATAAAAAAATAAAATTGTTTTTTAGGATATTAAATTTATAAATTTATTTATATATTTCAAATAATAAGAAAATCCCACACAATCATTTTTTTGGGGTGTTTAATGAAAATTAAAAAAAAATTAAATTTATTTAGAATATTATATTTATTTATATATTTAAAATAATAAAAAATTTCCTCACAATCTCAAATTTTTCTTTAAGATATTAAATTTATAAATTTATTTATATATTTAAAATAATAAAAAATTTCTTCACAATCTCAAATTTTTGTTTAAGATATTAAGTTTATAAATTTATTTATATATTTAAAATAATAAAAAATTTCCAGACAATCTAAAAAAAATCTGAAATTCCAACCTCATCTCAATAAATATATATATATATATATATATATATATATATTAAGATATTAAATTTATTAAGAATATTATTTTATTTATATATTTAAAATAATAAAAAAATTCCACATGACTAACCCACTCGCTTCGAGCAGTTACACCTGTCTGTCCTCTTGCCCTCCGCAGTATTTCATGGCGCCTTGCAATGACATTCCTGCTTTATTTCTCTCTTTCTATTTTGTTGTTCTTTGTGCGAGGCACTCCGGCTTCCATTCCTCGCCTCCTCTGTAGCTCAAAGCCTCTTACCATCACTCCTCTCGCAAGTCTGCATCCCACCTCGCCTCTCTAGACCTTACTAGTGATGCCATGCCTCGGTGCCACAGGATGCATTGCCGTAGAGGTCGTGATCACAGACAGTCCTCTCGCCCTCCGATCTGCCTTCGTGATGAGAGCCACTCCCCCCTCCATGAGGAAAATCCTGCTGAATTCCTACTCAATTTCGACTCCACCGAAGCTCTGGATCAGCATCGCATCTCTGCCACAATTTATTTGCGTCTTCCGAAGGTTCCGTCCAACTCTGCTAGTTCTGGCTCTTAGAAACGATTAAGAAAGTCCACCATTTCTTAGTCCTACCCCAAGCACTCCAAAAAATCGTAGGAACTACCAGCCAAACATGCTATGTGTTCTTCCAATAGCAAAGGGGGCAATAGCTCGACATAAGATGATAATTTTGTTGTTATAGTTGTGCGTTCTGCTTCCATGCCAGAACCTACAATGCAGTCGTCGAAGAAGGAAGAGGACTCCTTAGAATACTACGGTTGCTTCATTGTTGAAGATCCAACTCCTAATGACCAGAAGCATGACTTTTCGCGCCAGAATTAGCATCAAGAGGTTTCCCACCTCAGCTAATTTTCACTTTATTGTTCTTATGTTTTACTTGCTCCTGCACAGTTCTAGAAATTTTTGGACAACCATGGTACATGTTGGTTTCCCCACTCAGGGCAACATTCTCTGGACTAGTTTCCCCATCTGGGGCAGTCCCAATTTTGTGTTTTTTTCTCCATCCCTGCCAGAATTGGCTAGCATAGTGAATTAATTTTTCAAACAGATAAATTTTATTTATAGAAATTGTGTCTAACTATGTGAATTTTGAGTTTTCCTATCATTCATATGTTATATTTCATTCAAAATGTAATGCATATATTTGAGTTAGTGCAACCTTTGAGTACCTAAATGATGAAATATCGTTACAAAAATTTGCAAATTTTTAGACAACATAGTGTTACTGTGCACAACTTCAAAATTATGAATTTAATTTTATAGTATATTTTTAAATGACGAAACTCATTATATCCTTGAAATTACAAGGTCTTCCATTAGTGCAACTGAAAAGGGTCTTAACATTATCAAACAATCTTCTTTTTTAGATTGTAGATCATATCCAAAAAAAATTCCAAAATGGCTAAGGCCAAAAATATTATTGTGGAAATAAACAAAAGATGTATTCTAAAATTTTAAAACATGTCAATAGAAAATGCATTAAAAATATTAAACAATCTTATTATTTTTTAAATATATATATTTAGAATCTGCACAATCAACTCTATATTTTTATGTAGTTTAATGGACAATGTATTTGTCTCTCCTATATAAAAATAATGTCAAAGATATATATATATATATATATATATATATATATATATACATTTTCTCAAAAAGTGATGCTTTCATGTATTTGCAATCCAAAACTTATTGTTTGTTATCTTGAACCTATATTTGAAAAAGTGATGCTTTCATGTATTTGCAATCCAAACCTTATTGTTTGTTATCTTGAACCTATATTTGAAGCAATCAATTTAGCATGCACATAAGTTTCTTGCTAAAAATAAATAAAAATTGCATAGATATTCCTAGTGGTAGGAACATGTACTTGCAGATTGCACTTCTTCTACATATTCTTCGCCTTCAAATTCTTCCTCTGAATATGAATCTTTAGAAATCAACAACTTGAGCATTTATGGCTAGGAGATCTTCTTCCTCATCACAAACTTCCAATTTTTCATATGGACATTCATAAGAATAATGACCTATTCTACCGCACTCAAAACATTTGGATAATATCTTACCTTTGAATTTGGTAGATCTACTTATTGGTTTTCTTACAAATTTATCTTCTCCTTCGTCATATTCATAGCTAGAGTGTTCATAGGCTTTGAGACATTATGTCTTCTTTGAATATTTTAGAAAATTTTCCCTTTGATTTGAATTCTTTGTTCTTATTTCATATGCAGTATCCATATTTATATTCTCCTTATTTTCCAAATATTTATTCAATGTCACTTCCTTCATAGGTGTTTTGTAGCCTATCCCATATTTCTTTTGTTTTTTTAACACATAATCACTTTAGAGAACTCTGATTTTGATAGGCCACTCAAGATGTCACTCATGACTTATGCATTATGCTTATTGTCTTTCCTTCCATATACTATTAATTTCCAATCATTAACACCAAAATACATAAGATATGCCCTCATCCTTTTCTTCTACACATATGAGCCTTAATTGAAACTTCATGAATAACTATGGTTCCTCTAAGATCTTGCTTGTGATGGCTAAATTGGTTCTAAAGGATACCAATTGTTGAATTCACAATTATGCTTGGGGGTGGGGTGTGGGGGGTGGGTGGGAGTGTGTAGAAATTATACAAACAATATGTATTTCATGTATTCAATCCGATCATGCAATGTACTAAAGCAAGATACTGAATACTTCTACAAATCAATTCACAACAAGAAAATAAAGAATCAAATAAAACCACAACGTAGATAATTTCCCTGGGGAAATATTGCTGCTCAAAACCCCTCTATCTATATTGTATAATGAACCAAGGGATCATGAAACAATTACAGTGCACTCTTCTCACAATAGTCTCCTGCACTTTGTTAATTGTTTCACACTGATTCAGACAAAATTGGGCCAACACTTAGCCAATTATCAGCCTACCTTGCTCACACAATTCATGAGGAATGCAATTCCTATTCCTTAGGAATTTCATCCTTTCTCAACTGTGTAGAGTATCATGGGCATCCTGTGGTGTTTTAATTGCATCTAAGCAGTCTACTAATATCACAACTGACAGTTAACTTCCATTTAACCTTTGTATCAACTGAGTCTCCACTGGAACTAACATGCATGAAGCTATTAATATTAAATCATCACTTTCATGATAGATCACTGAATGTGAATTAAATCTGATTTAATTCACTTGACCTCCCTAGTGCAACAATCAGTTACAACTAGTTCAACTGATTTTAACTCACTTAACTGAGTTAACTGATTTCTCATGCATTAAAATAATGCACTAACTGCAACTTGGACTCAATAACAACTAGAATCACTCTGCATGCCTCACCAACCACCCTCAAATCGAATTCCATGAGCTAACCGAGTTTATCACATTCAATAAACTATTACAAGTGATTATGAGATAAGATTACAATTTATTGTCCAATTTAATTAAGGGATAATTAAATTAGATACATATCTAATTTATTAAATAAATTTGATTTCACACTAATGTATCGCTATGACCCATCACTACACGTCCTGTGGTCCCACACTAGTGTAGGTGTTGTCATGTTGTTTCTGGATGTCAATTTCACTGTTTCTTGTTGCAAACTTCAACACTCCCTCTCAATAAGAAAGGAATGTCCTTGCATGCGACATGAAACTCTGGCATATGAAATGAAACTCTTTCATGTGACTTGCAAGTCTTGCATGCAACACTTCTATAGTGTCTCTTGCACATGCAACTCTTGCATGCAAAAATTCTCTAGTGTTTCTCGCATATGCAACTTTTGCATGCAACACTTCTGAAACTGAATAGCCTCCAAAAAACTGAATCAGTATAATGCATCTTTCATCAAAGTATTTTCACTGCTAGTACCTACTGCACATGTCTATTTGATCCTCTACGTTGTTGACATCTGCATCCATGCACTCTGCACTGCTACCAAATCAGATTTGCGCTGCAATATATGACACCTGTCACTCTGATTTATGTCCTCCTGACATCTGACTGCATCAATCTAACTGATCCTGCTACTGTTGTACTGTGGGCTCCTCGTAGCTAGGTTTAATCCATCAGACACACCATCTCTAGGACCATGCCCAAATTTATTCTTGGGATTAATCTTGCACATCGCCCCACCTCACACATGGAGGTATAGTTGAATGTACTCCCTCTACCCATCTAGCTCAAAATTTCTGTGCTTGAGTTGTTTCAACCACTCCATGATCCTCCACATGTGGCTTCTCCACATCTTGAGTTTCATTCTTTGGAACCAAGAGTTCCTCATCTGCCTGCAAATCTAGCTCCCTCTCAAGGGAAAATCACATGGATGTCTTACACTTCCCCATGGTATATCCCTTGCATGTGCCTATCTGCACAAGAGTACCCTTTGGAAGCTTTGTAGAAATCTATTGCATGACCTTCAAAGCTTCGTGGTGTAGAAGACCCAATCTCCTGTGCCATAACTCACCCTCATCCCGGCTCACCACTTTGTCTTCTTTATCCATCAATGATGTGCATCCATCTACATCAAGTTTATAGAGATTCTTCACACGAATCCCAATCTTCTTGGCTTTTCCTGTTGATTTGTGTCGAAGGAAATATTTTCCTTCACTGAAAACAACATCATAGCCTTTATCCTCCAACATTGCGACTGAAACTAAATTTTTCTTCAAGCTTAGTAGATGCATTACATATTTTAATAGAAAGGGTTTACCTGACTGTCTTTGGAAGGTAACTATACCAATCCCGGTAACATTGTACCGCCCATCATCACCCATTTCGATATGCATCTGGATGTCCTTCTCGTCCAAGCCAATGGAAAGTTATTTATCTCCCGTCATGTGAAAAGATGCACCACTATCCAAGTACCACCCTGATCCCATCTCTCTTGACACCATGCATGCGATCGACGAAAATTCAAGCTCAAATTGCGAGGCCAAAGCCTCACCAGCTACAGATCTTGAAACCTTCTTGTTCTTCTTATTTTGTGGACAATTAGTGGCATAATGTCCATGCTCGTGACAGTGAAAACACTTCACTTTGGACATGTCACGCTTCTTGCCTTCTTCGCCAAACTCATATTTGGAATAGGATAAGTTTCCCTTCCCCTTGTTTGCCTCACCATCCAAGGCACAATTTTCTTCATCATTTTCCTTAGATGAAGATCCATCCCTGGTATTCCGCCTAAATTATTCTTGCACCAAATCCGACCAAAATTGTTCGCAATCTGGCGGCTTCTCCTTCCCATTGTCAGAGTCCTGATAACTATGCCAACTCTTGGGAAGGCCTAGAAGAGCTAGGCTAACCAATTCATCATCCACGACAGTAATGCCGATGCTCCCAATCTCATCGTGACATTGGACAAATTTTTTTAAATATTTCGGCATAGTGTCACCTTTCTCCATTTTGATTTCCCTAAGCTTGTCCTTCAGTGCCAAATTTATATAATCACTGTTGCTTTGGAACAAATCTGTCAAAGCTTTCCACATTGCATATGGTGTTGCTTTGCCATGGAGACTTGAGACAATGTGGTCTCATATTCCCTCCAATAAGATCCTCCTTGCCTTTGCAACATTCTTTTGCCAAGCATCAAGATTTGCGGAATCTGCTATAGCGGGTTTAGGAATGTCTTTGTCGATGAATTATTTCAACAAATTTTCCTCAAGTACTGCCTCCATCCTGTCTTTCCATGCAATATAATTGGAATTTCCCTCGAGTGCATACTCCAATATTAAGCCATTGAAAGCCATTTTGATCCTGGTTTGCTTGTCGCACCAAGAATACTTTTACAAATTTGAATTCTATTCAACCACAAACTCAACTTCTCCTCCACTAGAGTGATTTCCTGTGCTCCAATACCATGTAGAAATTATTCAAACAATATGCATTTCATGTATTCAATCTGATAATGAAATATACTAAATACTTCTACAAATCAATTGCGGAAAATAAAAACAATCGCAATCACAACAAGTAAATAAATAATCAAATCAAACCACAACAAAGATAATTTCCCTGGGGAAATTATTGCTGCTCAAAACCCCTTTATCTATATTGTATAATGAACCAAGGAATCATGAAACAATTACAATGCAGTCTTCTCACAAGAGTCTCATGCACTCTGCTAATCGTCTCATGCTGATTCAGACAAAATCGGGCCAACACTTAGCCAATTCTTAGCCTACCATGCTCATGCAATTAATGAGGAATGCAATCTCCATTCCTTAGGAATTTCAACCCTTCTCAACTGTGTAGAGTATCATGGGAATCCTGTGGTGTTTTAATTGCATCTGGGTAGTCTTCTAATATCACAACTGATAATTAACTTCCCTTTAACCATTGTCTCAACTGGGTCTCCACTGGAACTGACATGCGTGCAACTATTAATAGTAAATCATCAGTTGCATGAAATATCACTGCATGTGAATTAAATCTGATTTAATTCACTTGACCTCTCACTAGTGCAACAATTAGTTACAACTAGTTCAACTGATTTTAACTCACTTAACTGAGTTAACTGATTTCTCATGCATTAAAATAATGCACTAACTGCAACTTGGACTCAATAACAACTAGAATAACTTTGCATTCCTCACCACCCTCAACTCGAATTCCATGAGCTAACTGAGTTTATCACACTCAGTTAATTATTACAAGTGATTATGAGATAAGATTACAATTTATTGTTCAATTTAATTAAGGGATAATTAAATTAGACACATATCCAATTTATTAAATAAATTGAATTTCACACTAATGTATCGTTGGGACCCATCACTACACGACCTATGGTCCCACACTAGTGTAGGTGCTGTCATGTTGTTTCTGGATGCCAATTTCACTATTTCTTGTTGCAAACTTCAACAAAGTGGTGAATCAATATAGTGATAATTGTTACTTATTTAAACATTCAAACATCATAAAACATCGATCTCATAAATTGAACAAGTAGCACATGATATACGTAGAAACTCCTATGGGAAAATGCCACAAAATATCTTCATATGAAACATACTGTAGGCATTGACCTACTATTACATCGATTTATAGGCACCAACCTATAGTAGACACCAATTCCCTTTGTTTCTTTGAAGGAACCAACCTACATGAGACAACAATCCCCTCTTCTGATTTGTACGAACCAACCTACATGAGACACTAATCCCCTCTGATACTTTGTAGGCACCAAGCTATAGGGGAAACAAGTCTCCTCTACTTATTTGTAGGCACCAACCTACATGAGACACCAATCCCATTTGTTTCAATATTTGTAGACATCAACCTAATTCATTAAGTTTTCTTTCTTCTTCACAATGTTTGTTAGCTACTTTGTATTTCACCAAGTTTACTTGAAACTTTTTCCATCACCAACTATTTTAGTTGATTCTACCTTCAATAGGTCTACTGGTCGCTTCTTCCTTCACCGGGTCTACTTCTCCCAAAACTTGTTGCTTTTAGCTTTTTTCCAAGAACAAAATTGCATAGCATGTCACATATTCAATTTTGCAAATCTAGTTCTAAAATTTATATCATAGGTACTTAGAGATCTCTTCTCTATCTCCTCTAAATTTCATAGTCTAAAACATGTCATAAATAAACTTATAGAAAAAATGCCATCCTAACTTATTTGAAGCATGTTTAAGAAGCGTTATTGAACTTTAACTTCCTCATATCACACCTCTGAAATTATATAAAGGTCTAAAATTTATAATATATATACCTCAATATATATTCTCCATCTCCTCCAAAAACAATGTTACCAACTTAACGAGAGCTTTACCAAGTTCTCATTTTTTTGGAGGTCACTTTTAATCATGATTTCCATACTGATTTCGAAAAGTGATGATGAAAAATCACCCTTTTTCATTTTAGGGTTTAAATTCCAACATTTTTTAAACGTGGCATTTAAAAACTAAATATCATGATGATGAAATGCATGAAAAACCAAGTTGAAATGCAAAAGTTGTGATGCAAGATCACATATTTTTTTCTTCATGGTTAAAATTCAAACATTTTTCAATCATTGCGTTGAGAGGAACTCTACAACCCAGTATGATAGAGATGTTGTAAAATTTTATGTAATGCACTATGTAATGTATTATTATGTTGAATTCGTCAAATTATTAAAATTAAAATTAAATGTTTAGCTTGTAGACTAGTTAAGATAAGTTTTATTTAGTCATTTGATGGGTTTAATGATGGTTGTTTACAAGCCCATGGTATTTGTCTGTGGTATTTGTTATGATGAAGTATATTTAAAGTCTTGAGGAATCCATTATGGAATGCAAGAGTACCATCTTATATCCATATTAACACTCGAATTGATCCCTCTTAGAACTTGGTAGATCCAAATTTAAGATGGATCTAGGCTAATGGCATTAAAGACCAAATATCATGACTACGCAAAACCTGAAAAACAATGTTGAAATGAAAATGTGGTGATGCAACATCACCCCCTTTTTTTAGTATTAAAATTAATATATTTTCCAACCATGGCATTAAAGAACAAATATCATAACTATGAAAAACACTAAAAGTTAGCACTTAAAGTTTTATTTTGTTTGTCAAGTGGTCTAAGTTCATCATATATTACATCAGGCTGGACCTGCGGCTTGAAAAATCGCGACCCAGGAGCATCTAATCTGTCAAAATCACCCAGGAATCGCACTCGGCCTGGGCCACACCAACACTAAGCTAACAGGGTTTAACTTGTCTCCTCCCCCTCGCACGAGTGCAAAAACCTTCATGAGGTTTGATCCTGGGTCGCCCTTCTGACGAGGCCCATCCTCAACCGGTTGTGCTAGTGAGACTTGACAACACTTAAAGTTTGTTTACCATCCCATATTTTATTTTTTTCTTTTAAATGTTTTTTTTTTAAGAGTTTATCCAAATTTTTAACTTTAATTTTATTTTTGGGGTGAAAATTAGCAATTAATTGACATTACAACCTTGACTATTAGTACCATAAAATATAAATAAATAAATAAAGTCAATTGCAAATCTAAAAGTGGCATTATATCATTTTTGTTTATTTATTTATTTTAATTATTTACATCAAAAAAATTATATATATAATTTTTTTGATGTAAATAATTAAAATAAATAAATAAACAAAAATGATATAATGTCACTTTTAGATTCGCAATTGACTTTATTTTAATTATTTACATCAAAAAAATTATATATATATATATAAATAATTTTTGTTTAAATTTTTTTTTTTTTATTAAAATACAAAATTTAAAACAATAAAAAAAAAATTAAAAGTAAAATTTACTTAAAATAAAATAAAATAAAATAAATAATGAAACTTAAAAAAAAAAAAAATCAATATAAAAAAATTAAAAAATCGTTATTTTTTTTTTTTTAAAATTAATATGTGTGTGTGTGTAATAAAAAATTATTAAATTTATATATAAATAAAATAGAATAAAAATTAATTTAAAAAACAAAAAAAACAAAAAAAAACATGAAAACATCGTGTTATGTGTTATAGGTTGGGGGAAGTGATGCTCGACATTGCCTCTCCGCTCACAAGGTTGTGCGGTCGGTTTCCTTGTTGGCCCTGTGGGCAGAGGGGCACACTATGAGCTCACTTAATAGCCATTTTCCCTTTTACATTTGTTTGTTGGTTATTTTGTTTAGTTTTCATTTTTTTTTTACCTTTTTAATTAATTAATGTTTTATTCATTTTTAATTTATCTTATAATTTTAATTTTCCTTTTTTTAATGGCAATTAATACTTTTGGAAATACTATGTATTCAGAAATTTTGAGGTGTCCAACATTCATGTGGAAAATCCTATATAGGCCAAATTGGTAGATCTCTTAAAGCTTGTTTGAAAGAACATATTGCTGACACTACCCATACCTATATCTCAAAATAAACTGTCATTGAACAATATTTTAAATATAAGCATCTCGTAAGCTTTGACCATACCAGAGTCATAGCCTCTACTCCTTTCCATTCCATCCACCTTATTCGTGAAGCCTTTGAAATTGAAAAGAACCCGAATAACTTCAATAGGGAGGATGGCTACAAAATAAGTGATTCTAGGAAATCCCTAATCCACCTTCTTAATCACTAACCTACCTCCCTCCTTCTATTGATTCATTGGGGCTCCTTATAATTTTAGTGTTTCCCCCTTCATATTATAAGTTTGATATTATTTTGTTTTTCCTATTTGTTTCCCCCACCTCACCCTCTTTCCATTTCTCTGCTATATATGTGGTTTCATTTCAATTCTTTTTTTTTGGTAAGTTGGGTAGGACTAAATTTTCATCATCATGTTCAAATACATCACCCTGATCGAGGCGGGAAATTGAACCAGTGACTTCACATCAAGGAGTGCCTTAATAGTACACCCAATCCTCATCTATCCAAGACCCCATGGACCATTTCAATTCTTATAATCCTTTACTGAAACTCTTTATTTTAATCGTTACCCCCCCTTTTTACAATAAGGCTCCCACTTAATCCATTATATTCCTTATTCTCAAGTTTTCTCTTGCCTCAATTTTGTGAAATTTTAATTACTGTTGTAGTTACTAGTTATTATTCTCATATCAATTTAGATTATTTGTCTTCTCCAAATTCTTTGCGGAAAACACTGAATAAAACACAACTGCAACTTCACTAAAAATTAAATAACTACAAGAACTAAGAAAATTATGCGCACACACACAAATTATATACACCAATATTTTTGGACAAATGACCCTAGAAAAACCCTAATGTGGGGAAAATTGATTATGCAGATGAGGGTTTTATTATGATTTATTCAGTGAATTAAAGAGTAGATCAATTGTTTTCCTAACACTGGAAAAGCTCCAGTAATTTTCTCTATTGGAAAAAATGATCTGGAAACACAAATTTTCCTTCTAAAAAACCTCACAACCTCTTGCCTGCAACTCACACTAGCTACTCTGGAAATGCGTATGAACTTCTTAGAATTCGAAAAACCTCTAGAAAATTGTTCCTGCAACGTCTTCTTCCTTCTGCAACTCTATTGAGAAAATCACACCTCCTCCGGAAAATGTCTCCGGCAATTGGAAATCAAATTTTTACCCAGTTATGCACACTGGATAACTTGCATTGGTTAATGCAACCTTATTGCAGAATAATTCGACATTTATTCCCTTCTCTCGAAATGCTAGAATACCTCCAAAAATATCTCCTTCATTCTTTCTAGTAAAACCCTTGTTGTTTGTATCCCTACACCCTTGCTATCACTGCAAATATGTGCCTCAATGAATTCTTGATGTTTTGATGATCTATTCTTCAAGTGCCCATTGTTTTCCTCTTATAATCTCTTGTTGAAATATCAATGACCATGATCTAATCTCAATCGATGGCTAAGATCATCTTGAACTCTTCTTAGGACTTTTCTAGAAGTCTCTAGAGAAAAATCGATTCGCACCATTTAATACTGATTAATTAAGCTATTTCCCTAAGTTAAACTTAGGAAAATTAATTAACTTCTTAATTAATTCTAATAAAGGCCTTTTCTCATGAAACCTTTTCTGGATATACGACAAATATGTTCCTTGACCTCATAGACATAGTCTGAGACTAGAAAACTTGTCCGATCTACACAAAATAACACTCCCTCATAGCAAGGAAGGTGTTCTGCATAACACCCAACCTGTCTCTGAAGAAGATGAATCTCGCCTTCCCAAAGCATTCGTTAGTATATCAACCACCTGCTCATGTGTAGGTATATATTGTAGTTGGACAATATTCAACCTGCACACGTGGGCCTCTCTGTTGTGTGTTACAAATCCCTCTGATTGATCAATGTACACCTCCTCCTCCAATTCACCATTAAGGAACGTCATCTTCACATCCAACTTATGGATTTTCCATCCTGTCCATGTTTCTAATGAGATTATCACTCGTATAGAATTGTATCTATATGGAAGAGAAAATGTATCCCCATAATTTATTCCCTCCTTCTAAGAGAATCCCTTGGCCATTAACCTAGATTTGTATTTCTCGATGCTACCATCGTGCTTGATCTTATAGAACCAACATGATCCAAACACTGCCCTGTCTGTCAATCTATGTACAACCTCCCACACATCATTCTGCATGATTGAAGTATACTCCTCAACCATAATATCCTGCCACACGTGTTGCTTTGCTGCCTCCTAATAACTAAAAGGATCGTTACTTACCAACTTATTGGACATCGCCATGTAGCCAATGTACCTCTCTAGTTGTCTTTTCTCTCTCTTACCCATCCTAGGGGTCTCTACAAACTCCTGAGAATCCCTGAGTGTTTTTTGAACCTCATGATTCCTCTTGCCAACAGTGGAGCCAGGAATATCTTGTTGGAAATATTTTCATTGATGGCAAAGGAGCAGAATGGATCAACACTAAAATTATCATTAAGGCAAAGGAGTAGATAAGCAGCAACAATAAGGCAAAGGAGAAGATCAGGCAATGATGCAGTAAGAATGAAAAAAAGAGGCAAGGATCAACAATGGGCAGCAATGTACAATGAAGAGGCAAAGGAGCAAGGAAAAGGAGTAGCATTAGAAGTATAACCTAAAGCATAGAGAAGCAAAAAAGAGGCATGGAGAAGCTTTAGTGTTATTACTTAAGGCAAAGGAGCAACAAAAGAACAAAGATAGTCAAGGAGAAAATGTAGCAAAGGCAACAAGTTTGGGTTGAGTTGTGAACGTGCTCGGCAGAATCGTGAACGTGTTGGGTCAAGTCGTGAATGAGTGGGAAGAGTCATGAACGCGCCTAAGTAAAGTAATAAATGCGTGCATCAATAAATAACAGTTGTGAAAAACGGGAAAAGTCGTTCTTATTTATGTTCAGAACAGTGCATAGGTCAGGATCAAGTCGGCAAACCGGAGTGAAGATACAACGTGGAATTTTGGATCCGGGCATATATCAATGATGAAGATTAAATCACAAACCAAAAGAATATCGCAATCGATGACTTTTGTCATTACATGTTAAGACTTCTCATGGTCGGTGATTTAAGTTGCGATGCGAAGTAGATAAGCTAAGGATCCGTGAGGACCGTTAGATCTGGGCTTTGATCAGCAGTGGAGATTAATTTGCAATCCCATGATATTTTGCACATCGAAAAGTTTTGTTGTTATCGTTAAAGACTTGCACGATAAGTAATTTGGTTTGCAATGCAATGTGATCGCATATCACAAATCGTGGTGGAAGGAGTATCGAAACAAAACAGAAACATATAAAATGTGAAATGCGAAGTGCGGGCGACGATGTGGCAGTGATGTGGTAGATGACGTGGCCCCAACCCCATAGATCGCAGTTAATTTACAGTGATGTGGAAATAACATGGCAGTGATGTGGTAATGATGTGGCAATGATGGGGCAGTGACATGGCAAGGTGACATGGCACGATGACGTGTAGATGACATGGACCTGGCCCACATACTGCACATCAAAATCAGTGATTCTTATGTTTATATGTTAAGACTTCACAAGTTATATGTTTTAAAGTGCAACGTGCGATACGGTTTTCGCCGCGGGTTGCGAAATCGCGAAGTCACAGATATTGTGAAATTTTTAAAGTTGCGAAGTGCGATAAAGAGTAGCGGATGTGAGGATTTTCAAAGTTTAATTGCAATATAATCAATGTACAAATTTTAATTTGTTTGTGAATTTTTTTATGAATAAATCGTTGGAAGCGGAGGTCGACTCGGGTTACACAGAAAAGGCCTGAATGCATGGAAAATGGACTCGGGTAGAGAGACCCGACAGTGCGTGCAGAGAATGTTGAATGTTGCAGTTAAATATAATAGGCAGAGTCGGGAAAAAGAAGGGTATAGTAGCACTGTTTGAAACGTAATAAATGGGTCAATTCGGGCTAAGATAGTAATGTTGCAGCATATTTGGAAATATAACAGTAGGCAGAGAAGACAAAGGGACAACAGGCAGAGAAGAAAAAATGAACAGAAAAGAAAGAAGCTGAAAGGGCTGAATTGAAATATTGTTGTAACAGTAAATGTAAATTCATTAATTATTTTATATTGTTTGTGATGCAAAGGAAAGTCTCCGTAGGCATAGGAAAAACTCTAATGAGTGTTGTAATGATTATTTCTAATGTAATAGTCTGAACTGAAGGGTAAGGAATTGAATGGGTGGAAGGTAGAGAGAAATTCCTATTCACTTCATATTCCCTACATATACCAAAGAGTCATGTAGTTATATGTATAAAACATGAAATATTAGTGTGCATAGAAAAATAGAGGAGAAAATACAAAGAGAAAGGAAGAGAGAGCAACAAAATTGAAGAGAGTTGAAGAGAAGTGATAACTGCAGTATGGATGTGAGTGGAAGAATGTAAGAGAGATGCAGAAGGTTGGAGTGTAAAAGAATCAGAGAGAGCAGATAAAGATGTTGTGCACATCCAGAACTAATATGAAGCAGATATGAAGGCTGAAAAGACAACAGTGAAGAAGGAGTAAAACAACGCTGATATCCGGGTAAATCAGCATATGATTTTCATGTTGAGTGAGGGGATTGTAGTCTGCTTTCAAGTTGTAGCTTGATAAATTTCCAGTTGGAGCTGGTTGAGGTAGGAGCATCCTGTGGGTTGTATCCTGCAGAAAATACATGGGAGTTGGTGCTTCTGTTTCAAGTTTTAGTTTGATAGATGTCCAGTTGGAGCTAGTTGAGGTAGGATCCTCCTATGGGTTGTAGCCTACAGAAAATAGATGGGAGTTGGAGCTTCCTTGCAAGTTGTAGCTTGCAGAATTTGAGGTAGTAGCCTCTTGTGCCTATAGAAAATTAGTGGTGAGAGGGAGTTGGAGCTTGCCTTTGCATCACAACAATAATAATATGTGGTTTTCTCCCTTATGGGTTTCCACTTATATCTGTTGTATATGTGCATGATGATTATGTGTTGATGTGATGCTTTAATCTGCTTAATTAATTGTTGTCCACACATTAAGTTTGTTGATTCATTATGTATTAAGATGCTTATGAATTGAAGGTGTAATTGAGTTGAATGAAAAGAGTTTTAAATTTCCATGAATGCACTAAACTGATTCACCCCTCCCCTCTCTATTTAGCTAAGGGTTCATCAATTGGTATCAGAGCTAGTTCCTTCTGTATCAGTTTAACAACTGGAAGGAGATTCTAGGTCCCAAAAATGGCTAGCTTAGAAGGATGCGCAACAAATAAAGCCCCATTGTTTACTGGCACAAACTATACCTTCTGGAAAATAAGAATGAAATCCTATTTGATGTCTCTTGGAGTAGAGGTATGGATTGTTGTGGAAGAAAAATATGCATCAAAGGATACTGACACAGAGAAAGAAGCCAAACAAAATTTCATAGCTAATGCAAAATAAATGAATGCTCTCTTGGGCGGTCTGTGTGAGTCAGAATTTATCAATGTAATGTACAGTAATATTGCCAAAGATATTTGGAATACATTAGAAAATATCCATGAGGGAGATAAAAAGGTGAATATGGCCAAAATACAAGCCTATAGAACTCAGTTTGAAAATTTAAAAATGAATGAAGATGAAGATGTAGCCAGATTATTCTTAAATGTTGCGGAAGTTGTGAATAACATGATAGATCTAGGAGAAACCATTAAGGAATGTATAATAGTACAAAATATATTGAGATCTTTGCCATCCAGGTTCAACCCTAAGGTTTCTGCCATAGAAGAAACAACAGACTGTGAAACCTTGACCATGATCCATTTTCTTTGAAACTTGATGGCTTATGAGAAGAGACTTCCAAAAGGGAAGTCAAATGTGAGGGAGGCAGCCTTCAAGGTAGACAAGTGCATAGAAGAGAAGGAAACTCCATGCTCATCCTCTGATGAAGAAGAAGCCAAATTCGTCAGAAGATTGGATAGAGGCACAAGTAAGTACACAATTAAAATTCCATTTAAGTGCTTTAATTGTGGAAGAGTGGGGCACTATGCTTCAAAATGTCCCCATAAGAGAGTAGAGAATCAGCTGCAAGAGACAGAGAAAAAAAAAACTGGCAGAAAGGGAAGAGATTTAATAGAAAATCATATTATGCTCAGCAAGATAACAATGCATCTGAAAGCTCAGATGAATACTCCAATGAAGAAGGAACCTCAAAATTTGTTTTGATGGAAAAGGAAGAGCTTAAAGGATACCTTCTGGAAGATGAAGAAGAAGGTAAGGTTGATCTTGAGGGGGAGATTATTAGTGCCCTGGAGGAAATAGACAGACTTAACTCAAGAGAAGAAAACATAAATACATTCTCTTGAAATATGTAAAGGAAGAGCCAAGTTCAGAAAACCTCATTCAGTTGAAAATATAACTTGAAGAAGCTAAGAAGGTAGAATACTTTCTGATAAAGCAAATAAAAGATAAAAATCAGGAGCAAGAGAAGTTGGAAGAAGAAGTAGTATGCTTGAGAAAAAAATTAGAAAAGGCCCAAAGGGAATTAACTATGAATATTCCACGAATGAAAAGCTTTGAACAGTTGGAAAAAATACTAAATGCTCAAATATCTCCTCTTATAAAGGCTAGGATAGGCTATGAAGGAGAAAATAATAAGTCTAAGGTTAAAGATAACAGGAATATCACTTTTGTGAAAGAAATAATAAAAGAAAATGAATACTCTCAGCAATATGAGATTATTGTAGCTAGAAAACTGATAGAAGAAAGGAATAGGTTGTGTAAGCAGCCTGGAGATGAGATTACCTCCATGGAGAACTCAGAGAAGACAGACATTGAGAGAGATGATGAAGCAACCCAAAATAGATCCAAAGAATTAGAAGCCAGCAAGACCGTGATGGGTAATGAAGCAAACAGAAACAAGAAACAACCTCAAGTGAAAAAAGAGCGAAATGAATAAACAATCAGTTGCAAAAGGCTCATACACTCCTAAATATGAATTGAAGAAATTGGACAGCTTGCGGTGAAAATGGAGGGAAGCGGAGTATCGGTTGGAGCGACGGTCGGTGTTAGGGTTCATGGCTCTGGTTCTGGAGTTTTTGAGGCGGCGGTTCTCTATGGCAGGGCCTTGCATGGCTCCCGCGGGCTTGTGTTCATTTGCCCCATGGTGGATCGTTCATTACCTCCCGCACTTGCAGACCACAGTTTCATTTCTGAGACAGATATCTTCTTCATTAGTTGGACGAGTGAACAGAGCACCAGATCTGAACTGGTTCGAGGCAGACATGGCTTCCCATATCTCCATGGAACTGCTGTGATATTAGAAGTCATCTATGGGAGGCGGTCACTACTTGAACCAGTGGACGACCTGCGGACTATTTACCTATCTGGACACGATTTCCATGGTGCTCTGTGCTGGGACCCCCAACTGCTCACGCTGGTTGGCACTCTATTCCTGCCTGCTGAACCAATGTACATCAGGAGTTGCTGCTCTTCCGCTGGAATCGCAGATCGATGCAGCGATTTCCCCACAGATATGGATTCTCGGGTAAGAACTGAGTTATTTCAAATCTTTATTAAGCTTCCCACAGGCAAGAGTATTATCATTTGGATTCAAGGGAAAGACTCCATAATATTTTTGAAGAACAAAATCCAAACTGCTACTGGTTTCCCAGCTCATTATCAGTCCTTGATATTTGGGGGGAAAGCATTAGCAGATTCTTGCTTTTTAAATGACTACACCATTGCTTCTGGATCCTCTGTTTGCCTTAATTTTCGACTGAGGGGAGGAAAGTTGGGACAGAACAGAGCTTATGGGAACACCATGGGTGCTAGTGCATCCAACACTGCCCACTCCAAAGGACCCACATACAGAAACGTACTGCAAGGGGATAAAAATAAAGAGGCTACAACGACTGTGGCACAGGCTGAAAACCCCCCTAAGCCATATATTGTGGAACAACAGAACTGTGTGCCTGAAATAAATATTGACATTCCTGACATAGACCTACATAGAACCATTTACGAATCACAAGCTATAATATGCAGATTCAACTGCTTCTGGCCCAAACCTGTGGAGCTCTTCTCATGGATTTTTTCCAATTGGACCATGGATTGTGAAATCCACCTATGCTCAAAAGGGTTTTTCATTGTCAAGTTTTCAACAGCCGAGGACAGAGATACGATTATTAAGGAGGGGCCATGGTTCTGGGGATCTATTGGACTCTCCATCACACCATGGTTCCCAGAATTTGATGCCAATACCATGGAGGTGACCAGAATGTCGGTTTGGGTCCGGCTCCACAACCTCCCGCTTCACTTTTGGCAGGAAAGTGTTCTAGAAGGCATTGGTAACATCCTTGGCAGATATATCAAAACTGATACACAATGAATGGAGGAATGCATCTACACTTTTGCACGAATCTGTGTGGAAGTGGATTTGAGCAAAGGGCTACCAGAGTGCATTATGTTGAATCACAAACAACAGAAATGGACATAGCACTTAGATTATGAGAACACCGCTTTTCGCTGCCGGATCTGCAGGAACACGGGTCATCTACAAAACACTTGCCCGGCAGCCACAAGAGATAACAGGAGAAAGAAGAAAACAGGTAAAGTTGCCAAAGGATGGAAATTTCCATCAGAAGAGCCCGAACAGCAAAAGGAAGAGGAAGAACCCTTCCCACATGAAATTAAACAGACAGATATTGATTTGAGTGTACAAGAGCAGGAAATGCCGGAACCCATTGATGCCACTACCACTACCATGACACAGCCAGATCTGGACTCCGGGGCACCAAAAAATGAAGGAAATAAAAGACTACATACCTCAGACACATCAGACTCTGATAAGGACGTTGGAGCACATGCGATAAGGAACCAGCTCGTCCTGATATCGACCACGCCAACACAATATGGTTGGCGCAAGGTTGAAAAGAAAAAAGGGAGGAAAGGCTAACTTTCCTCTTCATTGTATTTTTATCTTGCGGCATACTTGCTTGTCTTTGACACTACCAGCTAATGTAACATGTAATTTTGTTATGATTAATAAAATTACGAATTTTTCCTTTGTGAAAAAAAAAATGAATTGAAGAAATTCGGAAGATGTCAAAGGAGGTTCCTTCCTCCTGTGAGAAGGATCACTTGTGTTTCCTGCCACAAACCAGGACATATTGCAGCATATTGTAAGACAAATAAAATCTAATCCAGCCAGCAAAAGATGCATCCAATAAGAGGAATTCCTCAAGAAAGCAGATGTAAAGGACATGCTTTCACCAGGTACATAAATCATTTCCAAGGCTATTTTTATTCATGCAATTAATTTGGACATAAATTTTTTGAATGTAAACTATGTTAAAAAAGGAGCACAAAATTCTATGCGTCAGCTCAAATGTACCTTGGTAAAATAAGATGTTATGAATGCCACAATCTTGGACACAAAGAAAAATACAGTAGAATACCATATACGTTAAAGAACTCCAAACATATGATGAAGCCAAAATATATCAGACCAAACTGTGAATAAAAATGAAATGCATACATTATGAGGAACCCCAACAAAGTATGGAAGACGAAGAAAAGGGGGGAGTCTGTTACTTTAATGACATTTTGAATCCATCATAGTCTCAGGGGGAGCTTCTATAAGAAGCATGCAAATATCCAGCCAGTAATAGATAAGAAGCAACATCCCAGGTTGAGAGCAGTTCATAAAAGGTCCCCCTAAAAGTATTCTAAGAAGAGCTCCTTGGAATAAGAACAACTAAAAATTCAGGAAGGGAAAGGACAATTCCTCTGACAAAGAACTATAGAGGAAGAAGGACACCTGAAGCTTTCAATAGCCAACATGTTGATGGAAGGAGAGAAGGTAGCAAGAAGCCATGGTGGTAGAGGGAACAACAACCATAAGCTAAGAAGACAACAGCACACTAAGTGATGAATGGTTAAAATAAAAAAAATTATGTTTCGAGCTATAGAACTGCAAAGATCCATAGAGGATGATCACACTGTGCATCGCACTCCAAGCATTAAAAATGAAACAAATTTAAGAAGGAGGAGTAAGAAAAATGGTCATTATCATTATATATGTGTTGAGCCTCAAATTTGTGCTTTCCTTCACCTCATTTTACCTCATTTTCCCTTGCCCATTTCTATTTTAAACCCAATTGATCAATAAAAATAGTTAGAATTACTTCTAGAATGGTT